>JBBPOM010000403.1:0-27763 GCA_038091455.1 Leccinum uliginosum
AATACTTTGTATGTACATACCCCATATGCCTGGTATTCGTTTTCTTGGCCTTCGGGACCAATGGTGAGAGTACCATCAGGGCGACGAACGTACGCCTCGAACACGACCTTCATAACGGAGGCCCAGAGGACCCCTCCCACGACAATGTGGCCAAAGTTCTTCGCTAGAAGATGCTGGATGAAATCATCGTATACGAGGCATGGTTCAGCGCGCAATGTCTTCGCGTTGTCGTCTGCGTCGCGCGGAGATTCCCATTTGGGTGATTCCTCTATCGTGATCAAAAAGGCGAAATCAATATGGGGATTACCGGCAACGAGGTTCTTGAGGTGAGTTCGAGTCTTTGAGGAGGAGACCGTATAAGATACTTCCCCGATCCACTTGGTCACGGAAGTAAGCCCGCGGGGTGCGTGCTCGGCTGTGTTGCGAATGGTGAGTTGGAAATCAGGGATCCCTTCCCGTTCATCTCCATCTCCATCTGCGCGATAGGTGACTCCCTTGTTCATGTTGACGAACAGCTTGAAGGAGCTCCGAGGCTTGGGCAAGTCGATGCTCGCAATGAAGGTCGAGACGATGTCGTTGAAGGAGCCAAGGATATCTTCGTGTGCGCTCGATGGCGCCATAGCTAATAGCTTACGTTCTTCGTAGAGGTATGTCAATCTATATATAAAATTCAGCGACGTCCTTGTGCAAGCGTTCGACATACTTGGTATGTATTCGTGGATGTTCTTCTTCAAGTTTTAGCAGAGGTTTTGCAAAATCTTGGGGAGTGAAATCCTGGATGATCTGTAGAGGTCAAGTCACGTAAGGAGGGTGAAGGGAGAGGTAGCGTACCTAAGTTCCATTTACGTATGCATTTAGTCCGAAGTCGGTGGGACGACCGCCGGTAGAACGGCAGCGAAAAATAAAATATCAATCGCACATGGAAGAGAAGAGAAGCAGAGCGGAGCGGTACTACCATGACTTCTGCTCTCCACCAAAGGAAATTTTGTTGCCGTGACTTCTGAGTACGTAAATTAGTTATTAACACAGCTCCCGAGTCATCCTGAGACGGACTCGGAAGCTGGTTCCTGTGACACGATGTGAACGGCAACGTAGGCAAATTCAATTCCAGCTTACTATTTCGAGTGGTGGTGCGATGCATAGTTTGAGCTCGAGCGTTGGGATTCGCAAGAATCGCTAGTGTTTCCCGCTTTGCCGTGTACACGATTGCCGCACACTCCCCGATCCCACGTAAGTGGTGGGGGAGGGTTTTCTCGGGTCAATTCGTCCAAAGTCCCTGCAAACGGACCCGCAGGAACCTTCTACTAAACTTGTATAAATTAGATCACGGGGTCATTGCGCCAAATAAACACAAATACATGAACGCTTTCAATCAATCCGCCTCAATCTGCCATCCTGACTTAGAACTAAAACAACTTGGAACGTTAGACGTTTCTTGTTAGTCTGGTGACCAGCCCGTCCAAAAGAGGAAGTGCTGAGGCGAAGCATTCCGTCGATAGACGGTCTGGTAAAACTGGTTGTGGCGCAAGGGATTGGAGCGAGCTCCCACGACAATGTGACTGTTGTCCAATGAGAAAACGTATAATTTGTAGTTCCAAAACAATAATTTGCAGATTATCAGCTGAGTTTTAAAATCGAACAACCTATCGATCATCGATCAAGAGCTGGCTCAGGCTGTTTATGATGGCGCTGCAACAGCCTAGTCGTGGCGACGCTTGCTTCAATGGATACGAAGCACACGACGGCGGATTACCAAGTGAGTCGTGCGTGTAACGATTGGTCATTGCGGTTCTGATTCACTTGCTAAGCCCTCGAGATATGAGGGCTGACCAGTAGTACCCATACCCGCGCGCGGGTTGACTCGAGGGTCCTGCGTGACGTGAACGACAACGATGACGACTCACGCACCCTCACCGGCCTCACCCGCGACGTCGACGTCGACGACAGCATGCACGCACCCTCACGCACCACGCCGACGACGACATGCACACACCAGAGCGCTTGCAGGATCCGTACGTACACAGTCACTGAACCCCCCGCATCACACACTGACGAGCTACCAGCTTCCACTTACTATATCGCCGAGAAATGGGCTGGACAGAAAGTCGTCGTGTTCGCCGTGCCCGGCGCGTTCACCGTGAGCTATCTGACCCCGTCTAAGATGTCCCGCTCAACCACCGTCAACTAGCCAACCTGCCACGTGAACCGCCTCCCCGGCTACACACAGAACCGTGACAAGTTCCCCCAAATTGGCGTTGATGTCGTTGCCGTGATCGCGGCGCAGTGACCGCACACACGCTCCTTCGCACAACGACAACGACAACGACACCCTCACCCGCAACCTGTCGACTGGCGACACGACCGTGATCACGGCTGATCCTGAGAGTGTCAGACTCAGCGGTCAGACGTTCACTGCTGCTGCTTTGCGTAGGCATATCCCTCGCTCTTCAACCGGTCCTGACTTTATCGTACATCATGAATCACAGCCGATGAACGAATATCGGCCCGGGTCGCCTGATCGCGGCGTTCTGGAACGCGTGCGTTGTCCTCTGGCAGATCGTTCAGTCGGCAGTGCAAGAAGACAAGCAAGAGGCGGGCGAACTGATGACGAAGTTGCTGGACAACGGCGCGCCTATCGTGGTTGGTCCATATTAGACTTTCTTTGTTAGTCTTCCGTACTTTAGACGTCGTTTAGACTTCCTTGGACTTTCTTTCTCACTCGGCCGCTATCCGCGCAGCCGCTGTCGCCAAGCTGCAGCCGTTATCTTGAGACTTTGTCATATTTAAGCACGCGCGTCCCTACTGGACGCTTTTCCTCAGCGCTTTATCTTTCCGTGTCACTGAGCTCCTCTATCGTCTCTGCAGACATTGACCGAGTTGGGTTCAACATACCGATGAGATGGTTGACCGGAATGAAAGAACCATTAGGGCCATCGATGATGTTTTGTCGGCAGTCTTGGACCCCAGAGAGTAGAGCATAGTGACATATATTAGTCGACTTGTGAAAGCGCCGGTCTACAATGATTTAAATGGCTTGATGCCCAGAGGCCGCAACTCCATCGCTGGGCCCCCTCTATCATCTCAGTGGTCAAAAGATCTTATTCCATTCATGTCCAGGTTATTTTTTTCGAAAACGATGCCAAAGGGATTGTTGTTGGTGAACAACGTACGATGCGTTGATGATTTCGCCAAAGAACCGGTTCCTGTGCATCTAATCAGGCATCTACCACGAATCAGCGAGCAACGAGGGGCTTGGGAAAATAATGGCAGTCACCAATAAAGCAAGGCTAGATCTATGCTGGAGCTTGTCGACACGCGCGCAATTCGGATTGGTTTGAATGATGTTGTTACGCTGCTCGCTTGTAGTATGGTCCTCACTAGGTTCTACGTCGACGAACTCATACTATTTGGATTATCTGTGGAGCCGCGAGCGGGAGAGGATTTGGGTGATGCCGTGGCATGGCTTCGGACAGGCTGAATTATTATATTTGAAAGTTACTTTGGAGGCCACAAAAAACCATAACAATAACAATAACAATAACAATAACAATAATGAGAGGGTGAGTTCTTGGTAGACATTGGTCCGAGCTGACGCGAAGACACCGCCTGTGTGCCAATATTTGGGGTTATTCGCTGCCTCTCTGTGCCATCGCGCTTGATCTCGGAGCGCCGCCTGGGAGACTGCCAGTCCGACTGTGAATATTTGAATTTCGATCGCGACGGTGACGCGTGACGTCACTCCAAACACCCGGAAACCAACGACGGAGAAAATAAAAACAAGCAGCCCTGGCAGCAGTGCGATTATTTGGACACGACAACTATCTAGCTCTCGGTTGCGTTCCCGTGAATTCTTCTGCGCCCAAACACCCATTTGTATCATACAGGCAACACCAGGAGAGATCTCGTCGCAAAAGGAGACGCTGCAAGCAAACAGATCGGGCTTTCCCCAATGAAAAGATGGTAAGCAGATCTTACCGTTCGTTTTATTTCTCCGAGAAACTAAGCGTTCGGCATAGGTCCAGAACCCCCCATCTGCGATATACTCGCGGAACCGACTCTGCTGGAGTACCACGAGCCGCCGATCCACCAAATTCCGGAGCTGCAAATTCACTGCTATCTCCCTGAGCCCCATATCGTCACTTGTCCACAAGACAAGTATGCGACTTGATTCGCGTGCTAAAAATCCCACCAGTCCAGGAGTGCAGCCGCAGGACATGACCCAGTGCAGAGAAAGGTGGGTGATATTTGCCAGTTGGGAGAGACCTAACGGAATGGATGCCCATGTGACGGAAGTCATCGTAAGGTGGAGGTGAGTCAGTCGGTGCATTATAGGTATATCTGGCACGAAGCAGGCTCTATCAGGCCTCAACGTCACCAAGTTGATGAATAAGGACCGCAAGGAGTGCAAGTTATCGAGTGGATGAAGCAGAGGATTTTGTGCCGCGACCGGAATATGTCGGTACCCGCAGCCTAAGGTCAGCGTGGTGATGTCGGGGCATTTCATCAGGGCATCTGCGGCTGAGCTGATGGTCACAGATTGCCCGATGACCAACTCCTGCACCCTGCAGGGCTGACAGCGCTGGAGTTGGTGATCAATGAAAGCCTTCAAGGATTCCTCAGTACGGAGTCGAACCCTACGATACAGATAAGGGAACAGCCTGCAGAAACGTGAGTGAGTTCTGCTTGTAAGCATCCCCGGCCGTGCACTGAATTTACAGACCACGCATGGAAACGTTTAGCCACGAGCGCATAGCGGTGAACATCAGGCTCGTCCTTGAGCCACAGAACGACCTCGCGTTGGATCTCCAATGGAAACAGAGGGTGTTGAAGGCACATAGCGATGAGTTGGGCCCCGTCTAGTTGGGAGGGTGAACTACTACGCGCCAGTGAGTCACCTAACTATATACCGGCCAGTACCTACCCCGTTTTCAGCAGGCACGCGACTGGGCCCTCGATCTGAAGCTCCCTCATCCTCGTCCCCTCTCATACCACGAACACAATCGGTTTGCCGATTCCTTTGTGAATCGAATCCCAAGATACCCGGTGACCTTCTCACACCAATGCGATCGGTTTGTTGCTTCCTTTGTGACTAAATCCCCTTCGACTAACTTAATCGGACGGAACCGACTTACTAGCCGAGCTCTGGGTAATGAGAAGGGCCAGCAGGACTGTAGTAACTGCTATTTTGGTAACCTGCTAACATGATGACCCTGCGATGACCCTGCTCGGAGCAGTGAACTTAGGATCCCATCACCGATTGGCACCCCACCTAGTGTTCCCAGGACGTAAGCCTTATAACACACCGGGGTTTCCAATATTTTGAGTCGCTCAAAATACATCTCAAAATGTAATTGTATTATTAAATATAGACAAGGCGCTCCGCGCAGTACCTGGCCCCAGGAGAGAAAAACTAGACCAAAGCAAGGAAATCACGTTGAAGCACCGAAACAGATGATGGTCGTCGAACCACGTCTGCAGTGTTAACAACGACGGACCACTCGAACCATGCGGCATACGGTGAAGGTCTGCAATATTTTGTAACGCAAGCAAAGGCAGAGACAGATTCGCGAGCAACTTGATTGGAACCGTCATGTCCGGCAATGCAGTTCGAGCCTTTTGAGACAGAATCAAGGGACAAGTCAGGTGAAGATGGGGGAGATCAAAAAGAGTGATTCGGAGTCGACAAAAGTGGAGTAGACGTATCGAACACGAGGCCTGGAGGTTCAAGGAATCGAAATCGCAGTTGCATCCGGTCCAAAGCAAAACAGTGGTGTGAGGAGTACGCGTTTTTGAAGGGTATCCACAACATGGGACAACGAGATGTGCAGCACGGGGTTCCAGAGATACATATGCCATCGGAACGCAAGTCGTTGACGTGGGGAGGGTTAGCTGTAAAGCGATGTAAAGAAGGTTTTTAAAGCAAGTGAGCAGGCATGTAGTACAAGGAGCGCACCTTGAGCCGTTTACAATAAGTGCATGCTCCAATCCTGAATGGTCATATTGTGATATGATCGCAAAGATGGATACCAGACAGGAATGCAGCAAATAACGTTTGAACAGCATCACCGAGCCGAAGAGGACGAGGGATTGTACGTAGGGATTGTTCGAGCCACCGACCATAGCGTCAAGAAGAGCTCGGTTGTCAGCCTGACTTGGTACCTATCGTTTAATCTCTCTTCGCGGTTTCCCGGCGCTCAGGCTGAGCTCGCGTGATTGGCAAGGCGATACAGAGAACTGCCCGCCACAGTTCGCCACACTCCGTCTCGATTTGTCAAGGAATGCATGGTATGAGTCATAGTCGTTCGTTTCCCTTCTCGCGCATTGAATACGTACGATAGTCAGAGGATACAGAAAACAATTACATGGGTGCTCACATGATGAGACAAGAATCATAAGAATTTTTTGCCCAACCCCGTGCTATTCGCTGCTCGGATCGGCTCCCCCGGGCCGTGTATTCTGCATCTGCTCAGTTATGCTCTATTCTGTTCAATTGATGAGATCCTACAGCTGTTCGTTTATGCATTCTGCTGGGATCCAATGCGATCTAAGCCTCTGCTTAGAACTGCAAATATATGCTTGAAGGCTTCATTCTGCTCATTTATGTAGATTTCTATATGCGCCACTGTGCGCACATATGCATCACAAAACAGTAATAACCAATGAAAATGTACAAAGCAGTGTAGCGATACTCCAAATGCCACCGTACTGAATCAAAAGCAATATGTTCAGGGTCGAAAGCAGGCAGCGAGGCGATAGAAGCGGTGCGAATGAGCAAGATCTATTGTGGGGTTGATTTGATTGATTTTCAAAGTGAAAAGCAGAGTGATGTGCAAGAAACAATGCAAGGGTGAATGCCAGCCTAGTGGGACACGTTGTGGATCCGGAGTGGATTTTGACATTCCTGAAGCTAGTGTGGCTTCCCATTTGTGTGGACTGTTGGCGCAAAAACAGCGAGCCAGGTGCGAAAGCGCATTCCTTTTTATGTAGTTGATTTTCACATTCAAAAGTTTGGCGTCCCGCCCATACGTAGTCTCATGATGTCGTGCACAATCCTGTTGATTTCATACAGATCAGATCCTTTGCTTATCAAAAAACACGTTCAACGACCAATCTAGCAAATTTTCACAGGGTTTTAATGCTCATTACTACAGGTGTAATTTTCTTATAATTTTAGTTCCATCTCGTGCTCGTTTATTCATGTATGACTTCTGTTCATTTCGTATAAACCATCTGCTCGCACATCAAAGCATACGTCAACTGATACGAGCACAGCAAGTTTTCACAGGGCTTGAACGGTCATAAGGTCTCTTGCTGGCCTCATGCGAGAGCTTTGTGGATTTATAGAAGCCATGTCCGACAACGATCTGCCATCAGAGCGGTATACTATTAGATGCCAGTGGAGGCCAGAAAGTGTATTCTCTGCTTACTGTGCCTCGGCGGTCGTTGGGTGGTTGAGGTTATATAGGTGTTGGATAGCACGTGAGGCCATGATCTGTGAAGATGAGAAATGAATGCGAAAATGGTAGCAGCATAGGGGCATACGGTCGAGGCCACGGCTGCAGGGGTGTTGAGCATAATGCTCATAGCGGCGCTCAAATTGAGGATCACGAATGTTGTAACTGCCAATTTTGCCATGAAACTGCCTTAGATCGAGTGAGCTGTTGAGGAGCTTAATAGACTTCAACACGTACGCTGTAACGAAGTAAGCCAGCCCATCACGTAATATTGTTCTGATCAGCTTGCTCTGAGACTGGGATGCAGAAACGCTTTGAGTTGGGACTAATTTGTATACTGTCAGGAAGAGAACGACGAAATCGAAGCCCATCGAATATATGAGGGTGGCCGAGAGGATTATTGCATCATTTCGTGTGAACGTCCAGCCTACATCTCTAACCCACACTGCCTTGAACAGAATGGCTATAATTCATAAATTCAAAATGAAATTAGACGTACTTCCTAGTAGGATAACTTGAAACAGAGCCATGCATACCTTGTAAAATAAGTGACCAGTACCCAAGAATGAGCAAGACCATGGTGCCGAGCATCCATCTATTTCCAGACCAAATTGCCATCCTGTGATTGTTCAGATGAACTCCATGTGATTAAAAGGTAGAGGAAGCAATGTACATGCGCAGTGCGAGGTTGGTGCTCGCTAAACCAAGCATAGAGCTTCCAGTAAGCTTTCATAGGCATTAGCAGCTTCCCTTTTTCAATAGATTAAAAAAGATCACCGACTTGGCTAAGTAGGTAGACATCTTCATCTTGAATGTTTACCGCCCTGTATTTTACTTCTGAGCATGGACGGTCAGCGGTGTAGATGGGATTAGCCTACTAACCGTGTAATATCCAGGAAAATCAACCTGTGTCAAAGTTCAGTCCACCGTTCAACCTTCGGGATGCATGCAAATATTTTCTTACATTCCAACCATAGCGAGCAGTAATAGATATCGCCCAGCAAAATAAAAAATCTGAAACAATATTAATGTATCCGAGTCGAAGACATGATGTTCCTGTTGTTCGAGGGACTTACAAGGGGCCACCGAAATCTTCGTTTTCCAGAAATGACCTCCCAGTCAAAATCGAAGGTAACAATCAGCTCCCACCTGCCAGCATGCATGGTATCTTCAGCATACAGTACGAACCATTTAGCAACGTGTCCGTACCCATAGAGGCTAAGCGCCATATGTGCCAGCCTATCAAATATGACTGAAAAGGGTCACAATATGATAAATGAATATGTCTTTCGACATACATAAGTCTGCAGAAAACCCTGGGAGAGGCTGTTGGTTGGTCATTTTCTGAAGAAGATGGGGTTGTGATGAACGGCAGATGGTTAGCAGGACAGGTGGATATGACGCCACGAAACGACCAAGTAGAAGTAAGGGAACCTGTCACGCTGAAGAGTTGGGGTGAAGTACCAGGATGATCTCCGACGATCCACATCCTCCAACTCTAACTTCTTTTAAAAAAATATAAAGATTCATCTTTCTCCAGTTAGATATACACGCTCCATGATGTAAATTGGGGCCGCACACCGCCGCTTGCCTTTAATCTGAGAATTCTTTGTCGAGACAGGCACAAATCTCTCTTGGCATTGTTAGCTACCTAAGTATAGGAATACCGTAACGCCATCCGCGAGGCAAGAACATGCCACCATAATGCAAAATTGCTAACTCGGAGGTGATCACAACACCAGTGAGCCAAAAAATGAAATCCCACAGTCAGCCATCTACTCAATGGGGCAGCCTCCCAACACCGCTAAGCGAGATGGCCGCCGTATGTATCGGGAGAACACGGTCAAGTCACATCAGGGGTTGCAAATAATAGAAGCAGCAATTACGATTGATGGATGCTGAACAGAGACAGAAACGAAGCAATCATACTAGATTCCTCGGCCAATCATATCATAACTTGGGCGGTTGCCGAGCGGCGAAGTGACGAGATGGAGCCCCGGCTGACGCGGAGTAGCCGTCCATGGCGATTCAACTTCTCATCAGGAAATCAGAGTTTCCGGGCTCACGTGCTATTACTGAATTAGTTTGGGCATTTGGATCGGGTTAGTTAGACCCGGCTTGGATGTATGAGCAACTGACTCCCACAGGGTCAACGCACAGCGCTCAGCGCTCAGCTCTCATTGGAGTTATGGATAGCCGAAGAAAGAACGCCGCGCGGTCGAGGCCTCCTGGAAATGGGAAAAGAAATCTCATGAGACAACTGCTAAAAAACCTACCAATCACATCAACGCGATGCGGAATCGGAGACGCTTCTTACTTACTTAGCATCTGCTGATAATTAGAACTTGCCAAGACCCAGCCAAGTTTGCATCGCTTCCGCTTTTGGGAGTGTTTCCATTTATTATTTGATTTCTTTTCATTTTCATTATTGTTATCTCCTTTTTTTATTTTGTTTTTTTAAGTTGACATCTCTCCTCTTCGACAACTTTAGTGGGACTTTAATTACCCCTGCGTTCACAGGATATTCGCATCACGACCGCATGCTCATACCGACCGCCACACAGATCGCCCGTTCCGATCTGGTACTTATCTGAAACAGGATAAAAGACAGCACCATAAATGCGTCCAGGGATACAGACGGCGGGCATTCTGCTCACAGCTTGATGGACATATTCGTGTTTGTATACCCACACGACCTGTGACGAAGACTGGTCCTTATACATGACTGCGCCACTCTACAATATTGGTGCTTTACAATCGTTACTCACATTGCAAGATTGGAAGCGGATGGGAAAAGGCAATCACCGAGGTTATTGGATTGCCTGAAGAGCTTATAGATGAACAGGCTGTGGAATCTCGGCCTCGCGTGTGGAGAGCTAAGAAAACGGAGAGAAGAAGCGAGAAGAGGAAAATGGCAACCTTCTTGCTGGCTTTGGAGAGGGCACCGGGCATGGCCGAGATGGGGTTCAAGTGGTTCACAGCCACTCGGGATTCGTGAGTCACAGCTCTCAACGTACTTTGCCTGCCGTCAGCTTCCATCCGCATTTCAAGTCTGTCTCTTCTTTGCAAGTTTGACCTCCGACTCGTCCATTTCTAGAATCTCGGTATCCCGCCGTTGAAGTGGTCGGCAATCGTCCGAATCGCCAAAGGTTAAAATAAACATTGTAACCTAATTAGCCTGGCAACATAGCATCGGACCCCTCGGATGTTTCAAGGCTGCGTGGGTTGTGCCGCCCATACTGCGTCGCGCAGAGTCTACTCTTGGACTTTGTGTTCACTGGGTACCATATTTTATTATGTTTTTGGTGTGCTGGTAAAGACTGCCCGTTTGAATGGCTGAAGTACCTAATGAAGGCAAGTCTTAGTTGCATTCAGCAGAAACGAGAATGCGGCCATGTCGCTGAATCGGCGGCGGCGATCAACAATAATGATTCGAGGTCTGAATCGCCGTGACCGAAGATAAAGTAGGTCATATTTTCTCCCCCCTTTTCACCTTGTTGGCAGCCGTTATGAACGGCGAGAGTGAAGTGAAAACGAGTCCTCGGGCGAAGTTACGAGCCGACTTGTTTCTTTCAGGAGGTACATCTTTTTTATATATCGGCGCTGAGTGATTCAACTGAAATGACAAGGTTAAGCCAGCAAGCATGCCCCTCGTAGGAAATGGCATCGTGGGGTAGCCTCAGCGTCAGCGCCCGACCCTTCGCATCACTGTAAGTCCCTCTTGGTATTGTGGTCGTTGGTTATAATTCGTTTTCTTCCCAGTACAACTCATTGCTTTGCTGGGACCCGTATACCGCATCCTCAATCACTCACCAGCTTGCAAGTCCCTACATCAAGGACATGATGGCAGACCATCATAGTGCTGTGAATTTCATCTTTTAAGGGCCACCCTGACCAACACCAGCAAAGGACGGCCTGCAGTCCGTGGCCAGGCGTACCACCCTCCTTTCTCCGGTGGCCTTCACGTTCCTGGTCGCCGCCAGGCGGGCAGGGGCGCCACCTTCGCCAGCACCAGGCGAATGGCAGCTGGGCGGAGGGGACGAGCCGCATGCTTGTACATGGTGTGACGATCTCGTTGGGGGAGGTACAGCATAATGTATGCGAATGACAGAGAAATCATCATTCACACAGTGTGAGCACAGGCAAGCGCCACCAGCACTTTGACCCACGCAGCGCCCCGATTAATCGCGGATCTAGAGCCTCCAAGCTCAAGTGACTCTTATCAGCGTCACACCGCATTTCAACTTTACTTTCCATGCCTGTTGGTGATGCAAGTACAGCATATCATGGGCAACGTGCTAGCATGAGGCACCAGTAATAAGTACTGGCTGTATCCACGTGGTTCCTGTGCGGACGTGTGGGAGTTGCGTCTCCTCTTCGAATCCATCCCTCTGCTCATACGTTTTGTTACCCCCTCTCACGGAATCGTATACAGTCACATCACCGATGTCCTGTTCATCATTTAGGTGAGTTCCCCATTGTTCATCTGCTCACATTATATTTGTTGGCAGATTCGCCGCGAGGCTTGAGCTGGGCCTTCTGAGAAGACTGGAGCATGCTAATCTTGTTCTACCAGGCAGCATTGTAATAATGAACATTCATTTAGCCTACAGCTGTCATGAAATAGTGGAACTTCGATCCCGACAGGACTTAGTTGCCGCAACTGAAACTTCACGTGAACATTCACTATACTAGCTGTGCGTAGTGCGCTATCACCTGAACGTTCAGTGAACATTCAGCGTCTCCTGCCCGATTTGTTTGGTGCGCGCACAGCATTATTAGCCTGAACGTTCACCGCCTGCTGCTCAATTCGTCGAGCGCGCCCTGCTAGATCATAAGCTATTATTAGCCTGAATATTCATTGAACATTCAGCGCCCCCTGCCCGATTTGTTTGGTGCACGCACAGCATTATCAGCCTGAACGTTCACCGCCTGCTGCTCAATTCGTCGAGCGCGCCGAGCTAGACCGTATGCTATTAGCCTGATTATTCACTTTCTTGTGACCGTGTGCTTGTCTTGTAGAATGCAAGCGGTAGTCGATTCAATGCATTCTGTTGAGAGGACATATTGTCAAGCATGCAATACCGTGCAGTCAATATCACTTACGTACCTGGAACACTGCACAGCGCGGTACCTCTTTGTGAATGTTCACTGAACATTCAGCAGGTCCAGCGTCGCCTGATCTATCTGAATGTTTAGTGAAGGTTCAAAGTATTCTCACTTACGTACCTGTTTTGTCGAGCATGCTGCGCACCGCCGTCGACATGAATGTTCACGGGAGTTTGCCGCCAGCCCCGATCGACATGAATGTTCACTGAACGTTCAGCAGGTCCAGCGTCGCCTGACCTATCTGAATGTTTAGTGAAGGTTCAAAGTATTCTCACTTACGTACCTGTTTTGTCGAGAACGCTGCGCACCGCCGTCGACGTGAATGTTCACGGGAGTTTGCCGCCAGCCCCGATCGACATGAATGTTCACTGAACGTTCAGCAGGTCCAGCGTCGCCTGATCTATCTGAATGTTTAGTGAACGTTCAAAGTACTCTCACTTACGTACCTGTTTTTTCGAGCATGCTGCGCACCGCCGTCGACATGAATGTTCACGGGAGTTTGCCGCCAGTCTCCCGATCGATCTGAATGCTCAGCAAACGTTCAAGCGAGAAGCATGTACCTGTTTGTGAATGTTCACTGAAAGTTCAAAGTACTATCACTTACATACCCGTTTTGTCGAGCACGCTGCGCACCGCCGTCGACGTGAATGTTCGTGTCCGTCCTGAATGTTCAGTAAATGTGCGGTGCAGCACGGTCGATCTGAATGTTCAGTGAACATTGAGGCGTTGCATTTTCCTAAGTTCGAATGAATGATGAGTATGTTTGTTTACCGGGCGCGTGATCACGTGGTGGCTGGCGTCACATGATGGTCAACAGGGCGAATTGGCTAAGTCCCGATGACTTTATGTTTTGGCTGTACCGTACTCAAGTGGCCTTGGGTCTTTTTTTTGTGCGATACCTGAGGAACCTTACGTTTTAAAACTACTGGTAGGTATGAGTATTCTATGTTCAAGTTTCGCGTGCACCAACATGACGCATTGACCAGAGGTGGAATTCCGTGGGAAACATAGTAGTGTTGAGGGTCTAATGTCTAACGTTGTAACGATCAAGTTAGTTCTGAAAAGCTTGCTCACACTTGCGTCACCGGCGTGCATGAATCACCAAGAAAACAGTCTATTTCAGTCACTTTCAAAACCGGTGTGAACTATGTACAAAGTAAACAACTTCATGGCGTGCACCAAGTTACTGTCGCCTTATACTCCGATTGCGTTTGCTTCATTAGTTCGTTCAAGTTTGGATGCGATGCGTAGTCGCTTGCCCCGCCCATTTCCCTCCGCATCCGCTGTCGAAGAAGAGTCAGATTGTTCATTCACCCTCTTGTGCGACATTGAATGGGGGTAGTCTTTGTCTGCGTAACCTGTTGCTGACGAACCTGAATTTTCAATTCCGGCAACCGGAGATGACGACGACGGTGCGGTATCGCCGGTACGAACGGTGTTGACATGTGCAATCGAGGCTGGAGTCTGCTGAGCCACAGTGGTATCACTGGTATCTAGAGATTGTCCGTTGCCTGGCAGAGAATGAACAGCCTCGGGAGCGCCTAGATTCGGGTTACCGGACCAATCAGGTTGAGGGAAATTGAACGAGAGTAGACCATTGGATGGCAAACGACTCGGAGGTACGTGGAAACCAGGTGTGTTGCCAGTGGACTGGATCCAATTGAACATGCTCATGTTCTCTGGCAGAGGACGATACAGTTCGTCGAAAGAAAATGGAGGGTCGGGTTCAAGTTTAAGGGTCCAAGCTGATGGCTCGTTGCCACCAGAGACGACACTGCCAGTGGTGGGACTGGACAATGATAGCCCACAGGAAGAGAGCGGAATAGGTGAAGCTGATGGTCCAAGCCTCTGTGATTGTCCATTGGCGACAGTGTATGGTTCACCACCGGGCACAGCGAGTGGGTTAAACGGCGGGCCCGGGGTTGATGGTCCGAGCGGCGCCAGTAAATGTTCACTGGCGATGGCGTTCAGTTCGCCAGCAGGAAGGGAAGGTGCTTCCGAGTCGTTCCGAGGCAGTGATGGTTCACTCGCCGCATTGTTTCCCAATGGTGCTGGCGTTACTGTGCGTGAACCTTCATCACCGGCACCTGGAGCTGGTGTCGCGATGCGTGAACCTTCAGTTCCTGAGTATCCAATGAGACCCCGAGCCAGCGTATGAATGACAAGAGATTTTCCTTACCATATATACGTTTAAGGAACTGGTGATAAGGACTCATCACTCGCTCGTCAAAGTCGAGATAGCAGTCGCCGAAGTTCCCGCCCGTTGCAGTTTCGCCAAGGTGGATACTGTGGCATCGTTATTCGGATGAGAAATGACTCACATATCGAACCTAGCAAAGGAACTCACCTTGCCGAACGCAATGCTCCACCCATATCTGGATCAGGTCCTCCAAAGAGGACTGTGAATGACCAGTCCGTACCTTCATGCAACTTCTGAAGGGCTTTGATGAGCAGTGTTGGAGTACGACGAATTGCACTGCCCACATTCAAGTTGCGGCCACAACGTCAGTTTTAATTTACTAGTGACCAACACTGAGTGACTCACGTAGCAATCTCATCAGGCGTCGGCTTAGGCTTCAACTGCCCGTGATCTTTCTCCCAGCCCTCCTTGCGTCGTCTATACTCCTCCAAGACACCCTCGGCTTTCTCCGGCTCGTCGTCTTGCATCCTTTGCCACGCTGCAATTGTCTCCTTTCGAATGACATCCACAGGTTTTTTATCATCGTCCGTGTTTTGGCATGCTGACTTAACCACATCACTGACATGTGACTTATAGTACATCTTCGAGAAGACCTCGACGACAGACAAGTGCCGTCGCTCCTGCTTCTTGTCGGCCAATATGTCGGGCAACTTGCTCGAACCTTCCAAAACTGGCTTCTTAGGCCGGGAGTGGACACGCATCCAGTTGGTAAGTTTCTGACAATGTGAAACAGATCAATGACACCGGACACTGGCATCATGAAAGAGTTACTGACATTTTTCCGGTCGAGTATGGCGGTTGCGAGCTCCTCCTTTTGCTTCGGGGTAAGTGCGTCATCGTCCATTCC
Source organism: Leccinum uliginosum (assembly GCA_038091455.1). Lineage (NCBI taxonomy): Eukaryota > Fungi > Basidiomycota > Agaricomycetes > Boletales > Boletaceae > Leccinum > Leccinum uliginosum. Next base: position 15,611 of record JBBPOM010000403.1, read on the forward strand.
TGGAAACAAGCGTTCGCGCTCAGGCCATTTAGCAGCGAATGCCTCATAGAATGGGTTCCAAAACCCGGAGTAATTCCTCTTTGCCATAAGGGGTACATAGTGAGTTTGTTGGTAGTCTGTCAACCATGCTTGTTGTTCTTTTGACGCCCAAGATACAGCTGGCATGTCGAAGAGGTGAACAGGTAAAGACGGCGGCAGCATTTTAGCGTGCAAGGTGAGTGAGGATTATAAGCTAAAAAAAAAAAGGCACCGTGCTCTTGAGTCTTGGAATATTTACGTTATGACAGGACGGCAAGGGTTCGGCCAACAGGATGGGCAGTGAGGAATGTTAGCCCTAAGAGGTTTTCTGTCATTGAATATATTCAGAAAGTCACTAAGTTCAACCTCAGGCTGGAGGTCAATCGGCACCGGTAAGAGATTTGTTCGTTAAATGTTACTAATCTGAGTATGACATCCTGCTGGTACTGTATTGCAGGGTATCCATTGTAGCATGGGTCTGGGTGCTCACCCTTTGTAGTAGATTATACGATGCATGAACTTGAAAATATTGATGGTATTAAGTTCGGGATCGTGCATTTAGGCAATTGTGATTGGTCCATATGCTTCATTTACCCAATTTAGATTCACTTTACCGAGTCTAGCCTAGTATCGTCGAAGCACAACACAAAACATATTTAATAATATAGTTCAAGCAACGGAGGACAACATCATGTTACAGGGACAGCAAGCGATAGTTGGCACGTAAACTACTTGGTCAGGATTTCCAACCCATCGCGGTCGGCAGCGTCTTCGATCCAGCGGATTCCATCATCAACGGTCTGCGACTTCTGGTGTATCGCACCTTTGATACGACTGACATAGTCACCCGCTTCAGTCCTATAGTTTCTGAGTAAGCATTTCTTTCGGGTACTATGCTAGTTATAAAGAAACACACCAGCTGTCGAAGACACCGATCTTCGTTCCTTTAGCCACACAATAGAACGGTCCATGCAATTTTGTGTTGGGAGATGGAACAGAGAATACTACATCGCGGTAGATACGCTTCCAAGTGGTCCTCCCGTCCCCCGAAGACGGTGGAAGAAGTGTAGATTGCAGGGCCCGGGATTTGACTCGGGCTCGGACGGGCCCGGGGGACTGTGCTTGCTGTTTCACGGTCACTGCGGCTTCGGGAGGGAAAGTGGGAGACGGCTCAGACAGGTGAGAACTTGTGGTGCTTCTCGTAGTACCGATGCTTCGGGAGCGTGATGGCGACATAGTCAAACACCGACCCCTGGTTTCCTCTTCAATGGCTGATAGCAAGCTATGACCATCGAGGTCGAAGCTTTCAAGCAGGCTAATGAGACGGGCTTCCAATAGGTCAGTAACTTGAAAATGAACGATCCCAATGATTCAAGAAACCAGCTCACCGAGCTGTGCATTCGTTGTCTCACTCTTCTCACTGGCCCGGGACGTTTCAGACTTCGGTGGACTTGGAGACGACATATCTTGTCAATATCTTTGGGGAACAAGGTAGGGCGACTGTGGAGCGTTCAGCAGGTACGCTGAAACTTTATAGGCGTATCCTAAACCTCCTGGCCAACACGTTGTTACGCCGGAACCGCAAGCAGCCTGCCACAGCCTTGACATAATTAGCAGCAATAAAGGCATCGGATCGTGTGTAATCTTATGGCATACTCCATTTGCCATTCGATGAGCCTTCAGGTATTCGGGCAAGGTAACCTTATCGGATAGCCTTGGCTGCCTTGTGGCATCCCTTTGAATTCAAGACTGCGCCGCCATTTGATATGTGGCCTCGGTAGTATTTCTTTTTAGTAAGTCATTGTCCATTTTTTAATATTTTTCTTCTCATGGGTGTGCAGCGAAGCGAACGAGAAATGAACTAGTTTCCATCCCTTCTGTGACCCCCATCGACGAGTCAGCCTAATGGCCAAAGCATCATCACGCAAGCACAACTGCAACGTCCGGTTCCGACCATTTGAACTGCCAACTACAAGCCATCAAGCGCATGTTGCTCACACCAACTACCGTGTTCATCACTCTGGTAGTATTTCCCTGCAAAATTCTGTGCTTGTATGCGAAGAAGAAGCATCCGCTCCTGAGACATACAATGAATCGTGTCTGATCAATGATTATGCCGAGGATCCGAGCTTATTCAAGTTCCGTGACGACTCATTTTTTACGACTCAACAAGATAGCGAGTTATTCTGTCAACCAGAACAAGACGAGGACGTACAGACCCTTCCCTTGCCACTCCCATCGACCCAGCGCAAGCGGTATACAAGCGCAAGTTATTCATATCTGCTGCGGTGATCATGATCCTGACCCTTTTTGGAAGGACCGCCCTTTGCTCGCGTGGCTCGAGCATCGGGATACATTTCTCGACGAATTTCTGCGACTGGAGGGCCGAGGGGGTGAACGGTCATGCCGCTGGTGCGGTCAAACAGATGCTCTTTACAGATGCTCTGATTGTATCACACCAAATTTATTTTGTGGTCCGTGTACGGTCCTCAATCACCAGTTGAATCCATTACATACGATCTCGGTGAGGTTTTTCTTGCAGGTGCGGAAATTACTGACATTATGTGTACAGAAGTGGAACGGATCTCACTTCCAAGAGGATACACTCACAAATCTGGGGCTTCGCATTCAGCTCGGTCACAAGGCGAAAGAAGAATGCTTGCTCCCTGTCCGAAAGGACAAGTTTGTCGTAATTGATACTAATGGCATCCATACCATAGCCCTGGATTTCTGCAGATGTGAGACGGCCAAAACTGCGGTCCGCCAATTGCTACGTCTTCGCTGGTTTCCTGCAACCGTATCCGAACCCTCTACAGCGATAACATTCCGTGTACTCGAGCACTACCAACTGATTTCCTTTGAGTCTAAGGTATCCGCGTATGAATTCTACCACTCGATCGCTCGCCGAACTGATAACACGGGACTGAGTGGCATCAAGGTCAGTGTTATTTACATCAAACACTAAGAATCGTCTGCTAAATGTCTCAAACTAGGATCGTTATACACAGTTTCGACGTGTCGTTCACGAATGGCGTCACCTCAAGATGCTAAAGCGCACCGGGCGCCCATACAAAGGCTCAAGAGGTTCGATGACTGCACCAGGATCATGCGTTGTTGAATGTCCCGCATGTCCTCAACCTGGGCGGAATATGCCCGATGACCTGGCTCAGCTCGATCCAGATAAGCAGTACGTCATTTGTTAACCCAGTGACCTTTGTGTATTTGATTTGTATTATATATTACAGTTGGTTGTATGCTCGATTCGTATCCATCGACGCGGACTTCCGGATGAAGAGAAAGGACGTATCGAGTGATGAAGCGGATCCCGGCCTCAATGCCGGATGTGCATATTTTGTTGAAGAGAAATCATACAAGACTTGGCTGAAGGGCCACAAAGGCGAAGTGCAGGAGGTGCGTGTAGCGAGCAGAATCAATGATATTGCTCAGGCTAATGACTGTTCAGAAAAGTGAATGCACCGGCCACTCGGCCGTGAACCTCGCTATCAGATACAAAACCATCGCGAGGGCTTGCAGCGACCGGTATCGGAGCCGTCGATTGTGCTCGCCATGGTTTCAAATTGCCGAACGCTGTCGGCGATTTACAACTCGGGGAAAGGTGAGATGTCACCCTCCACTGGCTTGATAGTAGTAGTAGATACTAACAACTCTATATTAGATACGTCAATATGGATTATCTTTTTTCCTCTGCTGTCTCCAACGCTTCGGCCACAAAGATTTTTGTCTCGTACGACTTCGCTTGCCAATGGCACAAAAAACTCTGGGCGCGGATGAAAGGCATACCAGAGAGGATACGCATTGACCGTGCTACGCATGCTCTAGAGTTTGTCGTCCTAAAATTTCACCTAAATGCTCACAAGCTTTCGTGTCAGATTTCTTTTTCTCTCAATTTACTTCCTGGAGTCGGACGGACAGATGGCGAGGGGTCGAACGCGGATGGGCCAATATAAACCCGGTCGCAAGTAGCACCAAGCAGATGGGAACAGGTACTCGGCGTGATACTCTCGACGACGATTTCGGTGATTGGAATTGGAAAAATTTGGTTGGATTGGGTATGTATCTTCATTCGTCGCGTGTTCACAATATTGACATTTGCATAGGTCAATTACTGTCGAAGAAAATGAAGGAAGCAACCAAGGAGTCCGCAGTACATCAAGTGGCACTGACCGAACTGGAAGCGAGCATCCCTGCTGAGCGCCTCTCAGTCTGGCGCACCGAAGTCACTGCTTGGGAAGCTGATCGAGATCAGCGTAATCCCTTCGAGCCACGCGTTGAGGGTACGTCAATTTCCCCTTGTCATTTAGTTCGCCGCTCAGTTCCGTCATTCAGAACTTACATCTGCCAAAGTTTCACTCCAACTTGCTTGGGCTGAGGCTGCCGAGATCGAAGCAGAGTCCACCAGCGCCCTACATTCTGATGTGTCCGCCAGTCAGCTAATTGTCTTGGGACTAGAGTTAGAAGAACAACAGTAAGTTTGTCTTCAAGTTAGTAGGCACATATGCTCGTTTTAATGATATCATCAGACGGAGGCTTGCAGTTGACGTATCTAAGCTCGGTTCGGATGCGACAGACGGTCAAAGTGCTAGGGTTCAACACAATCTCAACACGTTGCAACGGAAAATCAGGAACTGGCGCGCGATTCAGTTGTTGTATATGCCCGGCGTCGCACTGCTGGAAAAGAGCGAAGATGAACCGGCCGATATCACGTTGGTCAAGTTATTCTTGCCATCTCGAGTTCCGCCTGGCACTTTGATGGATACGCGGTTGCATCAATATGAATTCAAGCTACGCTACGCTCAGGCTCAAGACACGCTCGAGGAGATCAGAAAGCTCCTTCGCCTGCGTTCTTATCTCACAACTCTGCAAATACGAGGGCACGCAACACGTTGAAGGGCATTGACGACAGAATCCGGAGGTCATCTGCAAGATACCGAGCCGGCCGTGCCGCGGTGGGTTCGCTGGCCGACACGTTAGGGTTTATTGGCTGGGAAAAGGTTTTCCGCGTTCTCAAAGATGAAGATTTGCGTGCGGGTGAGGATCCTTCCGCCTCGTTGTCGATCCCATATCGGACTCCGTTGATGCCGAGATGCAAGACTGTGAGTTAACTTACTTCATACGGACACGGAGTTGAGCTGATTGCGTTTGCAGCCCTACGCATTGAATGGTGTCGCTCCCGAGCGCGCTACATGAGGTGGTCGGAAGAGGTCTCTCTTCTGAGAGAGGAGATGCAACGGATCCTCAAATTTTTGGACTGGCGTGCAATGTGGTGGATATTTCGTGCAGAACAAGATATGTCGAAGGATTCTGAGGGCGACGAAGGGTTTCGTGTGTACGCACATCGGCAAGCAGGGGTACAAATGGGACTTCGTGTGCATTTTCAAGGATTATGGGCTTCCCTAGGTAGTGAGAAAGAGAAACACGACGTATTACTTTGAACTACAAACTACTACTACCGTATTTTCCAGTCGATCAGGTGCCCTTTGGATCGACAAGGTACAGAAAATAAGTCTAAATTACTCTATTTGATCAAGGCACAGAAGGTTGAAGGCTGGGTAATCGTATCGTCGAGAGTGAAGCTTGAAGCCGGAAGGCAACACCGTGGAAGGCTCAAGCGAGTGGCGCGCCGGCATGTTCTACTGTCGGGAGAGAACGTTCACGCTAGAACGTTGTGCCGTGAGGGAACCTTCAACTCCATGGCATCTAAGTGGGAGTGAACGTTCAAACGGTCGAGACTGAACATTCATGCTAGAACGACGTACCGTGAGTGAACCTTCAACGTTGGGGAACGTGGCATTTAACTGTCGAAAGCGAACGTTCAGACGTTCACGCTAGAACATGTTGCCGTGAGGGAACCTTCAACTCCATGGCATCTAAGTGGGAGTGAACGTTCAAACGGTCGAGACTGAACATTCATGCTAGAACGACGTACCGTGAGTGAACCTTCAACGTTGGGGAACGTGGCATTGAACTGTCGAAAGCGAACGTTCAGACGTTCACGCTAGAACATGTTGCCATGAGGGAACCTTCAACTCCATCAGTCTCCATGGCATCTAAGCGGGAGTGAACGTTCAAACGGTCGAGACTGAACATTCATGCTAGAACGACGTACCATGAGTGAACCTTCAACGCCGGGGAACATGGTATTTAACTGTCGAAAGCGAACGTTTAAACGGTCGGGACTCCGAGAAAATTCACGGTAGACGTACCGTGAGGGAACCTTCAATGAATCAATGAAGAACGTGGCATTTAATCGCCGAGGGTGAACATGAACCTTCAACGCCGAGGAAGTCGGAGGAACGTGACATCAGCTGCGTGACCGAGAGCGAAGCGTAGGGTATGTTTACCACTGTTTACCAGGTCGGGTCGTACTAGTAGGTTCAGCGCTGGTGTCGTGAAGGAACCTTCATCGCCCATGACGCGGCGGGATGGTGTAATGCCGTACGTCGCGAGGGAACGTTCACACGACGCAAAGAGTCGGAGAGGGGGCGGGGCGGGTAACGGGTTGCCTGTCGTGAACGAAGGTTCCTGAGGGCGGGAGAGCAGGGGCGGGGCGGGTATGGTCTACAGTGCGAGTGGGGGCAGATAAGGGAGCGGGTTAGTACTAGCGGTTTCGAGCCTGCGAAAGCTCTCGTCAGGGGGCTCCGCTACCCCTACCACTGCCAGTCCGAGGCCGTTTAGGGCTCCAGCTACCAATCTTAAGCCCTATCGATGGAGTTGGCCGAGTCACAGAGGTGCTAGTGGCATGTGAGGGCGCGACCCCAGATAGATTGGTTGCAGCTGGGGCAATAACAAGTGGGGAGGAGGGAAGCTTCCTGCTCGGTAGATTGAGGTGGAGGGGAAGGGAAGGTGGAGGCGAGCCGCGATTCCCACAGGTTAATCGGGCAGGAAGGACCCTTTCGGGGTACCCGCCGGCACTTATTCGCTGCCATCATGCGGCACCCATGTTGGTACATACCAACATGGGGTCCTCTCTCGCCGCATCACGAGGATTCGGCTGAGCGACACAGATAGTTGTTTGAGTGGTTGTTACCCAGTTCTCCATGGCGCCAGCGTCAAAATCATGCGCCTTCAGAGTATTCAGTAATGGTGACTCGGAGACGAACATACCTCATCGCCGTACTACATTTTGGTTTGTATTGGGTGCGCTTGTGACTGACCTCATCATAGTTGTTGTTGTTTTCCTCCTCGGGCCAGTGCTTTCCTGCTGCAAGTTGTGGATGGATGCCCAGCGGGTGGGGATGCAGACTCGTGATGCCCGGTGAATGGGCATTCGAGATAGAAGTTGGAGGGTACCGGGTAGTAGGATTTGACCAGTCTGTCAGTCCCACGCAACCTTGTACCGGAGTGCAACCGCAATAGATACTACATATCATTTGCTGGTTCGACGGTGTTACTACTTCGGCTATGTAACGATCGATTGTGAGCGTCAGGGGTCGAGTCGGATAGGTAGTACTACGTGATCTACTGTCACTACTTATGAAAGTCCCTTACTACAGCATGAAACCATGGTTTCCTGATGCTAGTTTCCCGATCGAGGCTCATGTAATACCTCCTCAGAAGCCACAGACATATTGCTCAAATTGGTGGTATCAGAGCAAGATATCATCGAGATCGTAAATGTGGCCTTGCCAGTGAGTGATGGTTCGTCCCAGCATGGGTCCATGGGAACGCACGTCGAGCAGCAGTAGGCTTGTACTGCTGTGGTTAGAACAGATGCTCCCCGAAGTTGCATTGATCAACATATCTCGAACTGCGTGAGACTATATACCTTCTCGGTATCCTTTTCATATGTGGGCTTGTTGTAGTACCCCATCATTGCATCGGTCAACTTTCCGGAGAATTCTGTGACCGTCAAAGTAGCAGTGGAGTTCAAGTTGGTGGGCAGCGCCGAAGAGAAGTCGATAGTGCCTCGCTCTGCCTCAGAGTCAAATGATCTGGATGTGCATAAGAAATGACCTTGCGGTTATATTCTAATCGTGTTCCTTCAAGGCCTTTTGGACATGCTCTGCAATGCGATCGTTGGTATCGATGAGTTCTTCCCACTGGCAGCAGCGAGTCAGAGCTCTGCCATTCGTGTAGTAATCCTCCTCGAGGTGCAGAAGATCATCGAAACATTTTGCACTATGATGGAGGTCAGTGGTTCCGCTTCCCGTGTTTACAGCTCCTGTTCTTGTCGGTATTTTGAGCGGAGAAAGGGTATCACTGCTCTACGACACCGAGAAAGATTGATGCTTTCTCCAATGGTGTGTTACTAATGATAGATCAAGGCGTTGGGTGCACATTTCTGTCCAAAGAAGTAACACGTGACTAACCTCGATGGACTAGCTCGCGTCTTCAACTTAACTCTCTTGTCCAGCACGCACTCGATATGTGATACAAAGGTAACGCTTCGAAGTCTGGGCCGTGGAGGTGTGGCAAAGGGAGATTCTTCTGGAACGATGTGACCAGACTAGTCGTGAATTTCGTCTGAGCATTCGCCTCTGGCTGCAAAAGATCCACAGATGTCTTGTGTAGCTTATTCTTCACTCTTGCCGGAGAGTCGTCAATAGTGAGATCGATGGTGACAGTCTTCGTAGAAGGTGTTGATTGCGCGTCTGTCGCAGCAAAAGACCGTCACTTACCTTCACGGAATTCTCACTGTCGTTCGCGCAAAGTGAGTGTTCGACAACTTTCTGAGCTTGGCGAATATCATTGTACACGCTAGTGACGCTACAGGTGTCGGGTGTAATGTGTGGATCATCTATGACCTCTGCGTTTTTGGCATAGATTTGCTGATGCATAAGTTGTGTGAAGCGGAAGCGGCTTGTTGAGCAGTGACTCGGACAAGGCCCCCTTTGCTGTTCTTTGACCGGTGACACTGCGTTGGCAGGGTGGGATGCTGCTGGCCTACACACAGATAAGATGAGTCAGATGCAAGACTGAAGAGCTGACCTTCAGCGTTTGGCGAGGTAGGGTCATTTCTGGAGTGATATTTGTGATACTTCTTAACTCTATCACAGGCTATCGAGGAGCGAATGATGTCAGATTCAATATGAGCTCACAAAAGAGGCGTCACTCACAATATGACTATTGGCTTTCGGAAGAGTGGAGTTCATGATCACACTTACCAGGTGTAGATGTTGGGTCATGACAGATAGTATCCACTCTGATGTCTTGCAGAGAAACGGTGGCTAGTTTTTCCACATTCCATATCACAAGTTGACCTACCATCTGCCTTTTTTTTCTTTCTGAGTTTTGCCATGCATACCTTTTTCCCGGCCTCCTTCTGTTGTTACCGCATGCCTCCTTTTGATCCTCGATGACTTGCGTGTCCTTTGGCAGCTCTGCAGGGAGCCCTGGAGATCCATCAACATGAGATGTGGTAGTACCGGGGCCGCGACCGGATCCTTTGGCCACTTTTGGCGTTTCTTCACCCTCGGGATAGAAATGGTTTCTGGCAAAGTCTCGTCGTATTTGTCGTTGTCCTCCTTGATCCCAAGTCTATCGTCGCGGCGCTTCTTGCGAGGTGTGGATTCATTGTCGACTTTGATGACGGCGATGCTCGAAGAGTAAATGGTATCTGAGAGCTTTTACGGTGGCTTCCAGAAATCTTCGGCGGTATGCTCGTGTCCCCCGTGATCTTGGTACGCAACTGTGCTTGTTGGTTAGCACCAGAATTTGCAGAAACATGTTCGGTGCGCTGCTGGAGCTCGCCCTCTGCAGGATTCGACTCTGTCTGGAGTCGCCCTGTTGAGGTAATGACGAGTTTCGTGCGAGAGGGGGCGGTCCCATCAACACCCATTTTTTTCGACATGTCTTTGCTTACAGAATTTTATGAAGTGGCAGACAGACCACCAATGATTTCAGTACCGACAGAGACGAGAAGAGTGCCAGCGTTCGACCGTGATTTCGGGGAGACATTGATCTGGGTGCTAGACGAAGAATCGAATATCGAGAATTCCGAATCCAGCAGTGGCTCCCTAGACTGAGCAACCCCTTCGGAAGTTCCGTACGGTCTCCATTTTCTAAGAAACAGTCAAAGGATATCCCGGTTTCCACGACGGAGGTAACGCCTGTACTTCCCTTCACTGGTATGCAATCGCTCTTCGAACGTGTCCGCTTCGGATCTTGGTTGCAATGGGCAGATGATGCTGTCGTCGCCCGTTCATTGATCATAGGGTGATCGAGTTCATATTCGGAAATTTCTGAGAGTTGCAGATGAAACCAACACAATACTTTGTAGACTGACAAGGGCCATCTTCGCAAACTGTGGACTGCAGGATTTCTGGGACTAGCTTTCCATCCTTGAAAAGCGGGCTCCGGAACAGAAGTGGGAGAAGAAAGCATGTCTCCAGTGCGAGGAACTGGGGTGGCTTCAGACATGGCCAAGTCTTCCCCATCTGTTTTGTAAAATAAAGGGAAAACTTCGTCGATGATAAATAGTTCTTGTAAACCGAACCATACCTTGATTAACGTGTTGGACTTTACCCTCAAAAATCGCTGTTGGAGCTATTGGGGAACTGTCGTTTATGAATTTAAACCCGGAACCAGCCTATCGAGACACTCTTCAAGTTGTGCGTTCTCTTGAGTCTTCAGCGGGTTAAGAAAGCTTAATTTCTCTGTGATCAATGAATAGAGAGCTCATGCCGCAACAGACGTTCTTACCACACCACGACGTCGTAGCGCTTCCATAAACCTGCCCATTGCATCGTGTTACAAGGAGAATTTTGCATAGAGGCGACTTTCACCAGGAGAATCCATTGCAACGTTAGTAACCAACGGCGGAGACGTCAACTTGAAATAGACCATTAGTATCAGTACTGTTCCTTTGGGGAAATTTTCGTTCGAGTTATCAAGAGCAATTGTTCTGATGTGGGAATATAGCACTTGAAGGCTTTCACATAGGTCATCCTATGGAGCAAAGGTCTTAATACTATTAAGATAGCGAGTAGCGAAAGTGCCTACATCTTCAAGGACAATATTCGCAAGGAATGCTTGTCTATCCATGATCATTCGCTCTTATAAGAATACCATACATTACTATCAATCCGGTGTCTGTATTTCACGTACTAGATAGGTGGTAGCCGGGCTTGCATTTGGCAGATTTCTCATTCTATGGGATCGATTGTTCGGCCTCTTACTATGACTTATCTGCCGATAGAGTGACCAGCGGTGGAGTGGGATGGGGGATGCAGTATAAAGAGGGCAGGAGGACTACTGGGGCGGAGGGGCAGAGTGTCCTGGGGAGTGGTTCAATTGTTTAGAGGATAGATCAGTAGTGACGATCGCAGGATGTTGAAAGGTTACTGCCAAAATTCCAGGTCTGAACCACATGAACGAGATTCGTTACCTGCGTTTGAAAATATATGACAGCTGTTCGTTGTCCTCCAGATCGCGATAGAGCTCTGACCGCTTATTGAAATCTGAAAAGTGACTCGTTGTCTGCAACACGCGTATTCGGCTGATGTGTGTATACGAGTGGAATCTAAGCAGGTTCGAAAGCGTTTTCGCTTTGACTCTTCCGCTCAAAGTTGGGGTTTGAATAATTTGAAACCAAATATCGAAGAACCGCGTAGCTGGGGAGTAGTACACACTATGCCCCGAATTCAGAGGGCGAGCGGGATTGAAGGGGGAAAAGGAAGGTCAGCGGAAGAAGCAAGCTGAACGCGGCTCCGTGGTGTTCGTCGCAACGTCCCCTCATCGTTTAGAACGGATACACCATAACCCCCACGTTGTACATGCTCCAAATAAGTTTTCCCGGTATTAGGGAAGATCATGGGTCTGGGTATGCGCTGGTCACGATTTTGTGACCCGCAATGGTACCCGTACTTGCCGTGCAATACCCGCAGACCATCACTCACGCTCGTGTGCAAACACACACGCAAACGCACAGTGCGTTTGCGTTTGCATTTGCATACGAGCGTAGCTCGTCCGTTGTTCTCCCGTGGGCATGGTGTCGTTGTCGCGTCGATGTTGCGTCGTGTTCGTCACATCCGTTGTCGCGTCCACGTGTTCCATCGTGTCGACGCAGTCCGGTGACGGTAAGAACGAAGTCTGGCGGAGGGTGAGGGAGGGACAGAGAGAGGGAGGGACGCACCTGTCATCGCGTCACGTCGCGTTCGTTATCGCGTTCGTCGT
>JBBPOM010000404.1:0-27734 GCA_038091455.1 Leccinum uliginosum
TGTGGACAAATGGAATCCCGTGATCTGAATTACAAATTTAGTAGAATTTTCCTGCGGGTCCGTTTGCAGGGAACTCTGGACGAATTCACGCGAGAAAACCCTCCCCCACTTACGTGGGAGTCGGGGACCCTCTCCTCGTAGCACACGGACCGACGTCCAAAGAGCGCAAACTTCGATCCCAACCAACCTGAGTGTCAGGAACGACATAACGTGTATTCCATCATCCTGCCTCTCTATACTTTATCCTCTGAGATCTGTTCCACCTATCAGATCGGCACATTAACATTGAAACATACTGATCGACGTACAGCTGAGTGGCGAAGGCGGAATCAGGAACTTGTACATAAAATGATCATACGGAAACATACAACGACCTATGATCACAGCAATTTGAACTGGAGTGACCTTGATAAACAAGGTAACAAGGTAATCACGAGACAGAGTATTGACGTCCTCAAGGTAAAGCATTTGAGCTGTGCAGACTTTTGTTCTGATACACGGTTCTTAAGTCAGTGACTCACATCATGAGATTGCCGAGGCGAAGGTTGTCACATCCCCGACATCCGTGACAGTTCTCATTTCCCCTGGAGAGTACGACACTGGGTCCAGGTCTGCCCGGAGGGCCTTAATATATGGTTTGATTTAACATAAATTTTTCCGATTATTTATACTTAGTATGCTCTCTCAAATTTGTAGCATACCATAGTTTCTGCAGACTTGTGATTCTTTACGAGGCCAGAATTGTGACTGTTTTGAACTTGATTTGAACCACGGCGTTTAGAATCTGACCGGCACGCCGTCTCCTTGCTCACTTGATCAGTCACCATTTACATACGCACGAGCACGAGCGGGTACGCAGATGCGGCTGGCAAACGTGGTCAGCGCTCGCTGTCTTGGCGTAGCTGCACCGCATATTTTTGCCACAAGAACCCCGTCGCTCGTTCCTCCCAAGCCGTCGTCCAGTAGTTGCACCTCTGCGAGTGTCCAAAATACCCAAACCCTCCATCATCGCCGCTTCCCGTCCCTCCCACTATCTCTGGGGAAGTTTTGTGGGCGGCTTCAGTTTCTCGTGCATTGAGTAGTCCACTGTCTCCTAGAAAGCCTACCTCTTTCGCGACTTCTAATCTCACCATCTCTTGGCTTCCCTGTATCGCTGTCAACTGGTTTACCGGGCTCGTTTATGGGCCTGGACAGCGCTTCTCCTGGTGGTCTGTCGCTCGTTCATTGTCGTAATTTTCTGTTGTCGCTCGTCTCTGCCTGTCCAAGTTCACTATCGCCTGGTTGTCGTTTTGGAAAATGCACCCCTGATGCCCACCCCTAGTACGTGTCTTTCGTCAGGATAGGGTTTCAGTTCTAATCCATATCCGACCAACCCCAACCCTGACAAGTCCCTACTCGGAATACAATACGCCTACCCATCGTATCGTGTATCATCTTCACTACCATCACTATCCAGGTCACCCATGATTTACAACCCGATTCCCACTTCACTATTCGATTCGACTTCCCCATCCGCATTCCCCTTCTTCATATCTCCCACTTCCTCGTTTCCGCTCTTCCTCGACACCTCATCACCCTCTTTCTCAACGAGACCAAGCACGCGCTCCCCCCATCCTCCACTCTCATCGTTCAGCCGTCGACGGAACGCATCATGCGTGGACAAATGTGTCGTGTTTCCTTCTTCCACATCCGCCCATGGTCTTCATGACCGTCTGCGATCCCATCTGCATCGCGCGGCCGGCACAGGTTATCCACATACAAAGTTCTCGATATCGGTGACGCAAGCAACGACGAAAACATCTTCAGCGGAGACACGCGACAGCTTGCAGCTGCACATCATGAAAGCAACCGTGTGACAGAAGGCGAAGGAAGCTACACGGAGGGAAACGGAAGGCAATGTCGTGGCAGGCGGAGGCGCCGAATTCGGGGGTGGCGAAATAGGCGCACTGAGTGGGTGATGTAGGGGCGGGTTACAAGGGGAACACGACGGCCCTGCCGTAGACGCGCTATACGCCTGCGGCGACCTGCCTCACCTGTCAGCATCACTGAAGGTCCGAATGAGCATCTTCAAGTGGGGGAAGGCGGGGACGGAGGTGAGGAAGACGAACATGAAGGTGCTTACTGGGACGACATCTACGACGCCTCGCGATATTGATCACATCCAAAACTTCAGGCGTCTGCGAGTCATCGTCGAATGCTCGCGCGAAGGTGCCTACCATGCCAATTCCACCCGATCAGCCTGATTCGGAAAGTACGCTGGGCGCCATATCTGTCTCGACCCCGTCATCGCGACGTTCGTTGACGCGGTCGGTGTCGGACGGTTCGACCCATGCGATGAATACGTTACTGTTGACTGTCCAAATCCCTGCTGTTCCGATGCACGTTCCTGTTCGAACGGAATCGCGACTCAGGATCGTTCACGATGGGTGCATGCAAGGCGGTGACAATGACGGGGAGGGAGAGCTACAGGTCGTGTATGGATCGACCGAAGAGCGCGCTGGTGAGGTCGGGCTGAATATCGAGTTGGTAGCGGTGGAAGACGACGGAAGGAGGTTGAGAAGTCGATATGGGAACTCTGCGACTTACATTTTCCAACGCGAACCTGACGCTATCGCTGCTGTTGCATACGACGTTCGGATCGCCGCATTCGTCGAGGTTCACGGATTTTGACCGCGGTTCTGATCAAGATCATTGGTGGAGATATATCAATCGATAGGGTCTGGAGGGCTGGTATCCTCGGTGAGGAGGAGGATGGATGCTGATGACCCTGCCAAATGGAGCGGAGAGACATGGTGTATATGTGAGGGCACTAATTTGATGGCATGAGCTTGGTGTATTTCAAGTCATCTTGCAGGTGTTTAACTTTCATCGCTCCTCCGTCGCTCTCATGGTTGTGTTCCCATCGCTCAATTTGTGTTTTCCATTGTCGCTGCCTTCGGTGACTTGGATTTCAACCCAGATTGAGCCAAATGCCGATGGTTGGATTAGTACGGTTTGAGTTTAGGTGCCTGTCCCCGGCATCATTTTTGTCGGTCACTGATTTCATTGCAGAACATTCTCTGGTTCTCGCGCTTGTACAAAATCAAGTTTGCTATGAAGCCGAAGATTATCGCAAGCTCAACCAGTGCTTCCGAGGGTACTATCACACGTACGTACACTGTGAATCCTGCACAGCTTCTATTCGCGAATCCATGTACTCAAACCGCGTTTTGTTCATCCGTCGTGCTGTGCGCAAAATTGGATTTGGCCGCAAGATATCATGAGACCAGAGGATTCTCAATGCTTGTCATCCACCGTATTTCACTCCCGATAGCAGCCCTGATACGAAGAGAAAATTCATCACAACCTTTCCTACAACTTTGTAGGCATTGGCTCGCGCAAGCAGGCATAGCCCTCCAGATGCGCGACGAAACAGGTTGGTGGTCCTCCTCAGCTGCCTTCGGAGTAGCTTCTCTCCCTTTGCTCAACAGTCGGGCTCTCTACATGCAGGTTCTGATTGCAGCGAGACAATTTTTGTCGATACCGCGTCTCTGTCATTATTACAGCCTCCTATGAGGAGGACGGCTCCAGCGTCGAACTCACTAATTTGGAGCCATCCGAGTGCCGAGATCATACTCTCCTTCTGAAGTTGCTGCCATAATATCTCATTGAGCCATGTCACAGTATGTGAGACGAACGATTCCAGCTACGTGTATTCAGCTGACGGTGTCTGTCTAGGCCTTCTTCCGAAGGATCGTTCCACTCTTCGACGTTTATTCGACCACAGCTCATATACATCCGAGAAACCGTCCTTCCAAAGTTGCTCCCATGTGTATATATCCCATCGAGCCATGTCCCAGTACGTGAGATGAACGATTCCAGCTACGTGTATTCAGCTGACGGTGTCTGTCTAGGCCTTCTTCCGAAGGATCATTCCACTGATCAAACACGGCTGGCTTTCCAGGCCTCCTTTCGAAGTCTCGTTCCGCTGTTCGACGTTTATCCGACACCGCTCGCGTGCATCCGAGATACCCTTTTTGTCGTGGCCTGGATCACAAAAATATTGCAGCATATGGTGCTATAATATCATTCTCTGGTACATATGATTCCCTGGCCCTTATCTGGTAAGTCAGATAATCTCGGTCACCATTATTCCGCTATTGCAAATAACGCGTTTTCTGACGAAGAAGCGGCAAGATCAGAGAGAAACGATCGACAGCAGGGAATAGAAACGACATGGAAGTGAAGAAAGTGGTCGTGTAGGTGACGAATGAAAGCGTACGGTGTAGTATGATACTGAAGAAACCTGACTCGGAAGTTCGAACCGCGCACTGAGTAGTAAAACAGGTAAAACAAACACTTACCCTGGTATCTACAACCATTCGATGTCCTTTCACTCGTCAATGATGATGTAGTAAAACTTGCGGTAGTTTAAGTGGGTGTCCTTCTTGGCCCAGAGAGTCTGAGTGGTGCAACGGTGATCACGAACTGCCAGTGGGCCTTCTGTGGTAATTAACGGTAAAGAATAGACGTACCAAGACCACAATGTGAGCGAAAGCTGCTGTCTCAACCCTCTCCATGACGTGGAGAACCGCGTTGCATGAACGCACCCCGCGTGAGTCGACGTGTCAATGCGAGTTCAACCATCATCGAGTTTCTTGCGTGTCCTGGTTATTGGTTAGGGATCCATGTACGCGAGCGAAACTTAACGTGCTTATGCTTGTTGAATGGCGCCACCAGTAATCTGCGGGTGATTGAGGCCAAGCTCCGACTTCGCCGTGCTAGTGTCGATGAAAGGCGTCACACTGTCCACTTTCCTGTTTCAGGGGATGTGAGTAGTAGGCATGTAACTTCTTGCGCAATTGAGCAGAATCAATGATCTCGCTGAGAGCGTCTTCATCTGCGTATTACAGGTTCAGTCTCTACTTGATACCTCATATATGCATGTAGTATACGCATATTGAACTGTACATGTCGTGCCAAGCAGACAAAGTTCGAGGCCCGAATGCGTGGACAAGATTACATCATCAGCCAATCATCGGCTCAACGGTCCACCTTCATGATAGGCATGGAGGGCTATCCAGACGGGAGGATCTCTAAACTCTGCTCGGCTAAAGCAGGTGCAACGGGCGAATGACAGAGGTATGTTATGATATGCCACATCCAAAGGTATGGTCTTGAGCCGAGCGTAGACCAGGTTGTTTCGCTCGAAACGCACGGTGGACGATCCGCATCTCGCTGTTGGTTGAGCAAAATTTCCGCGATCTGCAGAATCTTCCATTCCCCTAATCGATTTATCCTGCCATACGACATTGGTTTCAGACGTTTATCCCAGGTTGAGCCATTCGTGAGACGAACGATTCCAGCTACGTGTATTCAGCTGACGTTGTCTGTCTAGGTCTTCTTCCAAAGGATCGTTCCACTCTTCGACTTTGATCCAACGTTCACGGCTGGCTTTCTAGGCCCCCTTTCGAAGTGTCGTTCCGCTGTTTCACGTTTATCCGACACCGCGCGCGTGCATCCGAGATACCCTCCTTCCAAAGTTGCTGCCATGCGTATACATCCCATCGAGCCATGTCCCAGTACGTGAGACGAACAATTCCAGCTACGTGTATTCCGCTGACGGTGTCTGTCTAGGCCTTCGTCCGAATGATCATTCCACTGATCAAACACAGCTGGCTTTCTAGGCCTCCTTTCGAAGTGTCGTTGCGCTGTTTCACGTTTATCCGACACCGCGCGCGTGCATCCGAGATACCCTCCTTCCAAAGTTGCTGCCACGCGTATACATCCCATCAAGCCATGTCCCACTACGTGAGACGAACGATTCCAGTTACGTGTATTCCGCTGACGTTGTCTGTCTAGGACTTCTTCCGAAGGATCGTTCCGCTCTTGGACTTTGATCCAACACGGCTGGCTTTCTAGGCCTCCTTTCGAAGTGTCGTTCCGCTGTTCGACGTTTATACACCGCTCGCGTGCATCCGAGATACTACCCTCCTTCCAAAGTTGCTGTCATGCGAATACATCCCATCGAGCCATGTCCCAGTACGTGAGACGAATGATTCCAGCTACGTGTATTCCGCTGACGTTGTCTGTCTAGGACTTCTTCGGAAGGATCGTTCCGCTCTTCGACGTTCATCCGACCCTGGCTCGTTAACATCCGAGATATCCTTTCTCCAAAGTTGATGCCACGTGTATACATTCTTTCGAGCTATGTCCTAGTACGTGAGAGCAACACCTGTCGTCATCTCGCCGACCACCACTGTTTCCACAAAGTCCTCGGATTTTGCCTTGGGAGGAAGCACTACGATCAGTTGTCAAGTTGTGCATCTAACGATGCTTATGAAATGTTCAACGAGATCAAGGACCAGTCCGAATCCGTTATAATAGTGTCATCGTCCACGAGACCGAGGCGCATTTCTTCGCGGTTGCCGCCACCATCTGTTTGTTCTGGATCTGGGAGTTCTTTAGCGCCGTTGTTAAAGCCAGGGCGGTCTTCGCCCATTTCTTTGATGGTGGTGGACGATGACGACAATCGCTGAATCGCTTTATCCTGCCATACGACAGTGTTCCGTGGTTTCAGGTGTTTATCCGACACGGCTATTGTTGCGTACATCCGCGATACTCTCCTTCCAAAGTTGATGCCATGAATACACATCCTTTTGAGCCATGTTCCTGTACGTGAGACAAACAATTTCATCTACTGGTATTCAGCTGACTGTGTCTGCCTAGGCCTCCTTCCAAAGTATCGTTAAATTCTTCAATGTTTATCCGACACGGCTTGCGTATATTCGCGATATTCTCCTTCAAAAGTTGATGCAATGCGTATACATCCTTTTGAGACATGTCACAGTACGTGAGACGAACGATTCACGTCTCGCGTACATCCAAGATACTCTCCTTCCAATCTTGATACCATGCATCGACGTCCTTTTGAGCCATGTCCCGGTACGTAGGTCGAATGATTTTAGCTACGTATATTCTGCTGACGGCGTCTGTCTAAGGCTCCTCCACGAAGTATCATTACGCTCTTCGACGTTCATCGGATACGGCTCGCGTACATCCAAGTTACACTCCTTACCAAAGTTGATGCCATGTGTCTACATCCTTTTGAGCCATGCCCCAGTACGTGAGACGAACGATTTCATCTACTGGTATTCAGCTGACGGTGTCTGCCTAGGCATCCTTCCGAAGTATCGTTACGCTGTTCGACGTTTGTCCGACACAGCTCGCGTTGTCATCAGCGATACGCTCCTTCAAACGTTGATGCCATGCGTTTACAACCTTTTCAGACATGTCGCAGTACGTGAGACGATACATTACATTTACGGCTCTCGTCCATGCAAGATACTCTCCTTCCAAACTTGATACCAGACATCGATTTCCTTTTGAGCCACGGCTCGCGTACCTCGAGACGTCCTTCTTCAAAAGTTAATGCCATGCGTCTGCATCCTTTTGGGCCATGTCCCAGTACGTGAGATGGTCGATTTCAGCTACGTATATTTAGCTGACGGCGTCTGTGTAGGCTTCCTTCACGAGGTATCACAAAGCTGTTCGAAATTTATCCTACACGACTCGCGTACATCCGCGATACTCTCCTTCAAACGTTGATGCCACGCGTATCCATCCTTTCCAGACATCTCCCAGTACGTGAGAGGAACGATTCCTGCTACATGTATTCAGCTGACGGCGTCTGTCCAGGCCTTCTTCAGGACGTATCGTTACGCCGTTCGACGTTTATCCACTCTACGGATCGCGTACGTCTGAAATATTCTCCTTCCAAAGTGGATGCCATCCTTATACATCTTTTTGAGCCATGTCCCGGTTCGTCAGACGGTCGATTTCAGCTACGTGTATTCAGCTGACGACGTCTGTCTAAGCCTCCATCACGAAGAGCTGTTCGACGTTTATTTGACACGGCTCGCGTACCTTCGAGACCCCCTTCTTCCACAATTGATGCCAAGCGTCTACATCCCTTTGAGACATGTCCGAGTACGTGAGACGAACGATTTCAGCTATGTGTACTGAACTGATGGTGTCTGTCTAGGTCTCCCCCACGAAGTATCGTTCCGCTCTTCGGCTTTTATGCAACACGACCGTGACTCACGTACATCCGAGAGACCCTGCTTCCGAAGTTAATGCTATACGTATACATCCTTTCCAGACCTGACCCACTACGTGAGACGAGCGATTTCAGCTACGTATATTCAGCTGATGACCTCTGTCTAGGCCTCCTTCACTTCCAAAATTGAAGCCATCCGTATCTTTTCAGCCATGTTCCATTACGTGAGACGAACGACTTCAGCTATGCGTAGTGAATTGACGGTGTCTGTCTAGGCCTCCCCCATCACGTATCGTGACGCTCTTCGACGTTTCTCCGACACGGCTCCCGTACATTCGAGATACCATCTTTCTAAAGTTGGTGTCATGCGTACATCCTTTTCAGTCATGTGCCAGTACGTGAGACGAACGATCTCAGCGTCCAGTATCAAGCTCACGGTGTCTGTATAGGTCCTCCACGAAATATCGTTTCGCTGTTCGGCGTTTATCCGACACGACTCACGCACACCCGAGACACCTTCATTTCAAAGTTGGTGCCACGCGTATAATACCCTCTCCTTCAAAAGTCAATGCCAGCATCCCTTTGAGATGTACGTGAGACGAACGATTTCAGCTACATGTATTGAGCTGACGGTGTCAGTCTAGGCCCTCCACGAATTATTTTTTCCGCTCTTCAACTGTTATCCGACACGCCTCAAGCACCCCCGAGATATCCTCCTTCCGAAGTTGATGCCATGCGTCTACATCCTTTTCAGACCTGACCCACTACGTGAGACGAGTGATTTGAGCTACGTGTATATTCAGCTGATGGCGTCTGTCTAGCCTTCCTTCACGAAGTATCACTAAGCTGTTCGACGTTTATATGACACGGTCCGCGTATATCCGAGATACCCTCCCTTAAAAGTTGATGCCATGCGTATCCATCCTTTTCAGGTATGTTCCAGCACGTCAGACGAACGATTTCAGCTACGTGGACTCAGCTGACAGTATCTGTTTAGGCCTCCTTCCGAAGTATCATCACGCTCTTCGACGTTTATCCGACACGGCTCGCGTTCATTCGGAATACCCTCCTTCCAAATTTGCTGCCATGCGTATACATCCCATTGAGCCATGTCACAGTATGTGAGACGAACGATTCCAACTACGTGTATTCAGCTGACGGTGCTGTCTAGGCCTTCTGCCTAAGTATCGCCACGCTCTTCGACTTTGATCCGACACGGTTGGCGTACATCCGAGAAACCCTCCTTCCAAAGTTGATATCATGCGTCGACATCCTTTTAAGCAATGTCCCGGTACGTGAGACGAACTATTCCAGCTACGTGTAGTCAGCTGACGGTGTCTGTCTAGGCCTTCTTGCGAAGGATCGTTCCGCTCTTCGACTTTGATCCGACACGGCTGGCGTACATCCGAGAAACCCTCCTTCCAAAGTTGATATCATGCGTCGACATCCTTTTGAGCCATGTCCCAGCACGTGAGACGAACTGTGCCAGCCACGTGTATTAAGCTGACGATTTCTTTCCAGGCCTCCTTTCGAAGTATCGTTACGCTCCTCGACGTTTATCCGACGCAGATCGCGTACATCCAAGGAACCCTCCTTCCGAAGTTGATATCATGCGTAATTTTTTTGAGCCATGTCCCAGCACGTGAGACGAACTATTCTAGCCACGTGTATTTAGCTGACGGTTTCTTTCCAGGCCTCCTGTCGAAGTATCGTTACGCTCCTCGACGTTCATCCGACACCGCTCGCGTACATCCGAGATACCCTCCTTCCAAAGTTACTGCCATGCGTATATACATTCAACCATGTCCCGATACGTGAGACGAACGATTTCAGCCGCGTGTATTCCGCTGACGGTTTCTTTCCAGGCCTCTTTTCGAAGTATCATCACGCTCTGCGACTTTTATCCGACACGGCTCGCGTTCGTCCGAGATACCGTCCTTCCAAAGTTGCTGCCATGCGTATACATCCCATTGAAGCATGTCACAGTATGTGAGACGAACGATTCCATTTACGTGTACTCAGCTGACGGTGCTGTCTAGGCCTTCTTCCGAAGGATCGTTCCGCTCTTCGACGTTTATCCGACACGGCTCGCATTCATCCGGGATACCCTGCTTCCAAAGTTGACGCCATGCGTATACATCCAGGGATTTTGAGATGTGACGCAGTACGCGAGACGAACGATTTCAGCTGCATGCATTGAGCTGACGATCTCTGTCTAGTCCTCCTCTGCGAAATATCGTTCCGCTCTTCGACTTTTTTATGACACGGCTCATGTACGTCCGAGATACCCTCCGTCCGAAGTTGATGCAATGCGTCGACATCCTGTTGAGTCATGTCCCGATACGTGAGACGAACTATTCCAGCTACGTGTATTCCGCTGACGGTGTCTGTCTAGGCCTTCTTGCGAAGGATCGTTCCGCTCTTCGACTTTGATCCGACACGGCTGGCGTAACATCCGAGAGACCCCCTTTCCAAAGCTGATATCATGCGTATACATCCCATTGAGCCATGTCACAGTATGTGAGACGAACGATTCCAGTTACGTGTATTCAGCTGACGGTGCTGTCTAGACATTCTTCCGAAGGATCATTCCGCTCTTCGACTGTGATCCGACAGGACCGGCGTACATCCGAGAAACCCTCTTTCCAGAGTTGATGCCATGCGTATATATCCCATTCAGCCATATCCCGGTACGTGAGACGAACTATTGCAGCTACGTGTATTCAGCCTACGGTGTCTGTCTAGGCCTGCTTCCGAAGGGTCCTTCCGCTCTTCGACTTTGATCCGACACGATTGGCTTTCTAGGCCTCCTTTCGAAGTTGATATCATGCGTTGACATCCTTTTGAGCCATGTCCAAGCACGTGAGACGAACTATTCTAGCTACGTGTATTTAGCTGACGGTTTCTTTCTAGGCCTCCTTTCGAAGTACCGTTACGCTCCTCGACGTTCATTCGACACCGCTCGCGTACATCCGAGATACCCTCCGTCCGAAGTTGATGCAATGCGTCGACATCCTGTTGAGCCATGTCACAGTATGTGAGACGAACGATTCCAGTTACCTGTACTCAGCTGACGGTGCTGTCTAGGCCTTCTTCCGAAGGATCGTTCCGCTCTTCGACGTTTATCCGACACGGCTCGCATTCATCCGGGATACCCTGCTTCCAAAGTTGACGCCATGCGTATACATCCAGGGATTTTGAGATGTGACGCAGTACGCGAGACGAACGATTTCAGCTGCATGCATTGAGCTGACGATCTCTGTCTAGCCCTCCTCTGCGAAATATCGTTCCGCTCTTCGAATTTTATATGACACGGCTCATGTACGTCCGAGATACCCTCCGTCCGAAGTTGATGCAATGCGTCGACATCCTGTTGAGCCATGTCCCGACACGTGAGACGAACTATTCCAGCTATGTGTATTCCGCTGACGGTGTCTGTCTAGGCCTTCTTGCGAAGGATCGTTCCGCTCTTCGACTTTGATCCGACACGGCTGGCGTAACATCCGAGAGACCCCCTTTCCAAAGCTGATATCATGCGTATACATCCCATTGAGCAATGTCACAGTACTATGTGAGACGAACGATTCCAGCTACGTGTATTCAGCTGACGGTGCTGTCTAGGCCTTCTTCCGAAGGATCGTTCCGCTCGTCGACTTTGATCCGACACGGCTGGCGTACATCCGAGAAACCCTCCTTCCAAAGTTGATATCATGCGTCGACATCCTTTTGAGCCATGTCCCGGTACGTGAGACGAACTATTCCAGCTACGTGTATTCAGCTGACGGTGGTCTTCTTCCGAAGGATCGTTCCGCTCTTCGACTTTGATCCGACACGGCTGGCTTTCTAGGCCTCCTTTCGAAGTTGATATCATGCGTTGACATCCTTTTGAGCCATGTCCCAGCACGTGAGACGAACTATTCCAGCTACGTGTATTTAGCTGACGATTTCTTTTCAGTCCTCCTTTCGATGTATCGTTCCGTTCTTCGACGTTTACCTGACAAAACTCACGCACACCCCAGACACCCTCATTCCAAAGTCCATGCCACGCGCATACATCCTTTTGAGCCATTTCCCAGTCCGTGGTTCGCATGATTTTAGCTATGTGTACTCAGCTGATGGTCTCTGTCCAGGCCTCCTTCCGAAGTATCGTTCCGCTTCTCGACGTTCATCCGACACAGGTCCCGTACATCCAAGATACCCCCTACCGAAGTTGATGCTACTATGCGTCGACATCGTTTTGGGCCATAGCCCAGTATGTGAGATGAATTATTTTAGCTACGTATATCCAGCTGCTGACCCCTGTCCAGGCATCCTTCACGAAGCATCATTACACCGTTCGACGTTTATCCTAACCGGCTTGCTAACATCCGAGATACCATTCCTCCAAAGTCGACGCCACGTGTATACATTCTTTCAAGCCATGTCTCCGTACGCGAGACGAATAATTTCAGCTACGTGTATTCAGCCGACGGTACGTTCTGTACTGCCCAGCTGCCTCATTGTATTCATGGGGGTCGCAACCGGTATGAGAACGATCGAAACCCTGTGGATCATAAACCGGGCTACTCCACGCCCCCCTCCCAAAGCACTCCTGCTCTCTCTCGCAAGTTTTCGCGCTCGCATTCGCCTCAACCGTCTTCGTCTGTCATTCTCTTGCTCCCAGTTCATTCTTCAACAGCCATCGCTTTTCTTTTACTCCCTCGACGATTGAGATGTCTGCTTTATGACCCATTCGAAAATACCCCAAGCTGTCCCTCAGCAACGCCCGCGATTTTCGCACACGATCAACCAAGCACCTTCGTCCACCAAACGGGAAGTTGACTTGACCTTGCCGAGAGGAAGATGACTATCTGTCACGGTGGTACGCACAACTACATTGCCCCGGAGGTGTTGTTTGACACAGAAAACGCACACAGCTTTGAAGAAGACACTTGGTATATTGCAGTTATCTTCTATACCCTCCTTGATGGGTAGTCCTCCTTTCGAAACCAAGGACGTCAAGGAACTTATACGTGAGTCCCTTCACGCAAAATCCTGCACGTCAGGCACTGCTTTCAAGACCATGTTGCGTCTAGCTTCGCACCGATGGCAGGTTACTCGAGACAATTCGAACCACGCACGCGCTTGTTGCTCGCAGCATGAGTTATGCCATCGTGATGAGGCAAACCGCACGCTCGGATACAAGAATACTCTTCAACAGTGTCGGTGTATCCAGCCCGATATACCACGCATTCTGGAAGCGCTCCTGTCGGATTTAAGAGCTCTGGAAGAATACAAGGACGAGGCGACTAAGCGCTACGTACCACCACGATGAAATAGCCATGGGGACACGAACTTGCTCGTGAACGTATGAGGGTCGAGCTCGCGAAAGTTACTTTCGTTACTGATGCCTGTGTACCCGGTACGTGAGACGAACGATTTCAGCTGCGTGTATCCAGCTGACAGTGTCTTTCCAGGCTTCCTTTCGAAGGATCGTTCCGCTCTTCGACTTTGATCCGACACCGCGCTCGCGTACATCCGAGATACCCTCCTTCCAAAGTTGCTGCCATGCGTATAAATCCCATTGAGCCATGTCACAGTATGTGAGACGAACGATTCCAGCTACGTGTATTCAGCTGACGGTGCTGTCTAGGACGGCTGGTGTACATTCGAGAAACCCTCCTTCCAAAGTTGATATCATGCGTCGACATCCTTTTGAGCCATGTCCCGGTACGTTGAGACGAACGATTCCAGCTACGTGTATTCAGCTGACGGTGCTGTCTAGGCCGTTTTTTTTTTCTCCAAGTATTGTCACGCTCTTCGAGTTTGATCCGACACGGCTGGCGTAAATTTTGAGCCATGTCCCGGTACGTGAGACGAACTATTCCAGCTACGCGTATTCAGCGGACGGTGTCTGTCTAGGCCTTCTTGCGAAGGATCGTTCCGCTCTTCTACTTTGATCCGACACGGCTGGCGTACATTCGAGAAACCTTCCAAAGTTGATATCATGCGTCGACATCCTTTTGAGCCATGTACCGGTACGTTGAGACGAACTATTCCAGCTACGTGTATTCAGCGGACGGTGTCTGTCTAGGCCTGCTTCCGAAGGATCTTTCCGCTCTTCGACTTTTATCCGACACGGCTGGCGTACATCCGAGATACCCTTCTTCCAAAGTTGATGCCATGCATATATATCCCATTCAGCCATGTCCCGATACGTGAGACGAAGGATTTCAGCCGCGTGTATCAAGCTGACGGTTTCTTTCCAGGCCTCCTTTCGAAGTATCGTTCCGCTTCTCGACGTTTATCTGACATGACTCACGCACACCCGAGACACCCTCATTCCAAAGTTGATGTGATGTGTATACATATTTTTGAGCCATTTCCCAGTACGTGGTTCGAATGATTTTAGGTACGTGTATTGAGCTGACGCCGGTGTCTGTTTAGGCCTTCTGCCCAAGTGTCGTCACGCCCTTCGGCGTTCATCTGACACGGCTCGTGTACATCCAGGATACCTTCCTACCAAAGTTGATGCCATGCGACTACATCCTTTTGAGCCATGTCCCGGTACGTGAGACGAACTATTCCAGCTACGTGCATCGAGCTGACGGTGTCTATCTAGGCCTCCTCCACCCACTACTACGCTCTCCGACGTTCATCCGACCTGGCTCGTTAACATTTGAGATATCCTTCCTCCAAAGTTGACGCCATATGCATACATTCTTTCGAGCCATGTCTCATTACGTGAGACAATGATTTCAGTCAGCTACGTGTATTCAACTGATGGTGTCTGTCTAGGCCTCCTTCAGAAGTATCGTTCCGCTCCTCGACATTTATACGACACGGCTCGTGTACATCCGGGATACCCTCCTTCCATTCCTTCCGAAGTTGATGCCACGTATACATCAATTTGAGCCATGCCCCAGTATGTCAGGCGAACGATTTCATCTACGTGTGTAGCTGACGGTGTCTTTCTAGGCCTCCATCACGATGTATCGTTCCGCTCTTCGAGCAATTCATTTCATCCTTGCTGTCGAAATCCTGGCAACCATCACTGTTTACACAAAGTCCCCGGGTTCTTCTTTGGATAGCAGCACTACGATCGGTTGTCAAGCAGTGCGTCCAACGACGCTTATGAGATATTCGACGAAATGCCAGTCCGAGCCCGTTATTGTGTCATTGTCCACGAAAACTTATTCAGCTGACGCTGTCTGTCTAGGCCTGCTTCACGAAGTATCAGTATCCCTATGCTCTTCGAGCAATACATCCTTGATGTCGTAATCTCGGTGACCACCACTGTTTCCATAAAGTCCTCGATCCTTCATTGTAAGGGAGCCTTACGATCTGTTGTCAAGCTTTGCGTCTAAAAATGCTCATGAAATATTCGACAAGATGAAGGACCAGTCCAAACCCGTTATTAGTGTCATCGTCCACGAATTTTTATCCAGCTGACGGCGTCTTGTCTAGGCCTCCTTCACGAAATGTCCGTACGCTCTTCAAGCAACACATCCTTGCTGTCCTTATCTCCGCGACCACCAATGTTTCCACCAAGTCCTCGGATCTCTACGTCTAACGATGCTTATGAGATATTCGAGAAATCAAGGACCAGTCCGAACACGTTATAGTGTCGTCATCCACGAGACTGGGGCGCCTTTCTTTGCGATCGTCGCTGCCGTCTGGCTGTTCTAGATCTTGGGGATCTTTAGCGTCGTCGTCAAAGCCCGTGTGGTCTCCGCCCATTTCTTCGATGGTGGTAGACGATAAGAATAGTGTTGATCATACAATACTGGTCATGAATGTTGCCGATCAGATGTGGGGGTCCTTGTGGCATGCAACGCTGGGTATGGTCAAGTTCGCGCTTAACGCCGCCGTGCTTAGGTAAAGAGTCACGTGACGTTGCATTTGTTTGGCTTCGCGTAAGAACAGCCGCAATATAAAACATCGTGTGTGCTACCTTCCTTCTCTCAGCATCTAGTTGGTTCTCTCTCGCGTCTTCTGCTTTTCTCATGGCGACTTCGAGGATCCAGAAGAGGAAGCGTTCCGTCGGCGCGGAGGAAGGTCTTCAGTCCCCAAGGCGCAGTAACCGTATGAATATAGGCAAGAACGGCCGCACGGAGCAGTTAGAGAAAGTTAGTGTCGTGCTCGAGCAGAAGGCAGGCCGAAAGTTCCCATCGTCGGTCATTCCCGACGCCGTACCAATTAATCCGATGGCACCGGTGGCGATATCAAGGAAAGAAAAGAGTAAAAGAACGAAGGTTCCCGGCCAGGTAAGTCCATCCATCTCTCGTATTCATTTATCAGACATTCTTGTAATCAACAGGACGAGAGGGATATTGATATCAACATTGGTAATCCGCCAATCCCGACATTCCGTGTTGCGGGAGAAGGTGAACGCTTTGGATTTCGTGATGTTCCTCAATCTCAGCGCGAATCATCATACGATAATGGCGACGAGGCAGAGGAAGAACCTGATGAGGACAGAGGGTCTAATCATGACGACGTCCAGGAAGGGGACGAGTCTGATGGTAATCCCGATGCAGGTCAATATGGTAATGGCTACGATCCCCATCCCACTCGTCATTATACCGAGGACAATGACCGTCCTGTCGATGATCGCTCGGACCCCCTGTATTTTCCCCCTAGTTCACCTCCAGCGAACGACAAGGAGAAAGGTATGTACTCATTTTCACGATCCTTGCGCCATGCTAATTTTGGACAGGCGAGAAAGTCACACGAACATCCAACGTTTCTGGACGCGACAATTCCTTGGATGACTCCAACACTCAGCTAGCAAGTACGTATCTTGGGGACTCTATGGGCTCACGTATACTAATTGGATTTAGGCAGAGACGTCACTCATAGAGTTGGGAAGCCCAACTCCTCTCAGTCTCGTGCTCGCAGACGCAATGGAGTTGACGATGTCCACCGTACTGGCAAGGACAAGACGTCTCATTCTCATGACCACCAACGCAACAATCAGGGCGGAGTCAATCATGTCCAACACACTCGCAAGGACCAGACCAAAGGTTAGTTCAATGACGCGGTTCTCGTGACAACATTCACCTCCATAAAGGCAAGCCCAAGGCGGTGCATCAGTCTGACAAGCCCTCAAACTGCGGACGCAAGCACGCTCGCCCAGCCGAATCAGACGACGTGCCGCACGACGTACTCTTGCGCCATCAGAGCAAGAACGGTCGTTTACAACCGCCGTCCGTTGTAGAATCACGGCGAGCTCGGTCCAACTCCCCGCACTCTCAGCATTTGTCCTCACCGGAGGATGCCGTCCAGACCAACCGACTAGTTCTGTCGGATGATCCGACATGTCTCAATTATTACCCCCCTCTGACGAAGGTTTTCCTTCGTCGCTGCAAGTTGTTGGTGCGTGCTCATTACGCGACCCAGAACCCGTTTATTACACTCGAAGCGGCAATACAAGGTGTCGGACTGGAGATCCTTGCTGAAGTCCACGTCGAGTACAATCAAAAGCATCTCGCTCTCGAGGATGGTCAATACCCGGAGTACCGGCATCCAATGGCTCGCCTGGTAAGTTGGTACTTGTTGCATAGGCAGGACTTACCTTACTCCGTGCTACAGCTTTACAACGAGAACGGAAACTTCCGCAGTGAATTAAAGGGAGTCGCTATGGCTGCGGTGCGTCAGCACTATAAGGAACTCCAGATTCCGGAAGGCTCGAGGTGGTCCCCTAAGCAGGGCATTGAATACATCAAGAGGTCTGCCTCACGTCTCCTGCAGAATGGTGACTGGTTGCGAGGACTGCCGGATAAGGATGTGAGTCGATCGTTGATGATGTAACTTTTATTAATTATCAACACTGGCAGGGCAAACTTCGGAACTTCTCGCACGATGCTATCAAGCATGCGTGCCTTGCTCTGTATTACAAGTCGTCAAGTCGTACATCATTGAAGAATTGCAAGGAGTTCTCTACCGCAGTTCCTACTTCTGCCGTTGCATTGGTTGCTGCTGCGGTGGATTTTATTTCTGTTTTTCTTTGGTCTGCTTTCTCTGACTAATGCTTTTATTATGTAGATCAAACTAGTACTTGTCGCGTATCAAGACCATGGTCACCCAAAGGTTCCAACAATCAATGAAGATTCTTGTGGTCGAGCTCTGCACAGTGCAAACAAGAGAGTGAAAGAAGTTCTTGCGCATGCTGAGCATGCAAAGTATTTTAAGCGCATGCTCCAAGACTGGGCGCAGCAGGAGAGGTTAGTCGTGCTATTCAATTACTGTACTGTTTAATTGTTGATACATGTTCAGATTTGGCCAGTCCATTGATTACTCTGGCGAAAGTGATTCGGATTTTGGTCTTATTTTTGATTGATTGTCATCCCTTTCTATTTGTTTGCATGTTATACTGCTGGATCATGTACCAATGTTTGCATTTTCTATATCGTGAATGATAGGGCCTCGGTCTGTCTTTGGAGTATCTTTGACTCAGAACCTGATTAGAGTTGTGGTGCTAAGGCTTTCTTGATGTCAATCATGATCTGTAACAATGATCACTCGGCCTGGACCAGTGATCATCCAGGTGGAACAATGATCACTCAACCCTGGACCAGTGATCATCCAGGACTAGAATAATGGTTGCTTAATTCTGGAACAGTGATCACTCAGTCCTGGACTAATTATCATCTAGGAATATAGGAATGATGACTCAATCCTGGACTGGTGATCACCCAGAACAACAGGAATGATCACCCAGCCCTGGAACCAGTAATCATGCAGGACTAGAATGATGGTTACCCAGCCCTGGACCAGTGATCATCCAGGAATAGAATGATGGTTATCCAATCCTGGAACAGTGATCACCCATGACTAGAATAATAATGACTCAATTCTGGACTAGTGATCACCTGGTCATAACATAGATTAGACATGGAACTATCTCAAAACTAATGTAGAATGGTGTTAGTCTTAGAATAGGTAATATACAGACCAAAGTAAGAACTGTATCTGAGTTAATATAGAATAGTGCCAGAATTTGGTAGGCCACACACAGACTATATACAAACCATGCACAGACTATGCACAGACTCTGCACAGACCATGTACAGACCATGCACAGACCATACAAAGACCATAAACAGACTATGTGGCAGGTGGCCTCCAGTGCTGTGTACTCTTGCACAGTCCTTTCTAGTGGAGGACATGTCTGTAGAGGCTGTAGAGGCTAGAATGTCTGAAGGGCCCTGGACAGGACTGTACAAATCATCAAAAATTTGCTGATGAATCAAGCGGGGAGGAGAGTGATGAATTGCTGAAAGTTGTCCAGTCGCCAGCGTGGCTAGTTGGATGCGTGGAAAGTGCATCATAGCAGAGGAGGAGTAAATCCCTGAAAATTCTGTCTAAACCATGAAGGAGGAAGGTCACAGTGGTTTGTTGACCAGTAGAGGAATGATAAAGATTCAAACTTCAGGGGTCTTAGGTCTCAAGCTTTGAGGGTCCTTTTCAAAAAGGAATGCACTGTGAGTCCTCTCAAAGGTGTTTATTATGTCAAACTCCACAAGGTATAAACACGTGGATACAAGAAAACGATGGAATCATTGAAAGGTAAAACAATGATACGGTCGGGAGATCTGCGCTGAAACAGAAAAAAAGCAAATATACTGAAAACAATGTACATGTAGGACTACCTAACTCAAAGAGAGGGCAGTGCTCATGAACGCGGATTAAACATTGGTCAGGATGAACGCTTGGTGGGACCATTGCCGGGACTAGGGAGTATCAAGCAGTGACAAGCAAGACCACATAAGAGCCCAAACGACTGTCAACTTGGGCGGTGAACTGAATAATGGTCAGGTAAAGCACGATGAGCAAAAAAATTTAAACACTGACCTTTGCTTGAGTCTCGAGTCTCGACATGCTGATTGTGGCACAACGGTGATGAAAGGGTCAGAAAGACAGAGTGCGAGACAAGATGTGGTGACGCTGAGATGTCAACTGCCCAGATGACTGTCAACTTGGGCGGTGAACTGAATAACGGTCAGGTAAAGCACGACGAGCAAAGAAATTTAAACACTGACCTTTGCTCGAGTCTCGAGTCTCGACATGCTGATTGTGGCACAACGGTGATGAAAGGGTCAGAAAGACAGAGTGCAAGACAAGATGTGGTGACGCTGAGATGTCAACTGATGGAATGAATGGAGAAATTTGAGGACAAGAGAGCTCAAGCTGGCTGAGAGCCAGCTTTAAGGCCTACAAAGTCGCGGCAAGGAGTAATTTTTCACACGACTCAGCTGCGCACGGCTGAGCTTAAATTAATGCTGATTCAGGTTTGAAATCATTAATTAAGCCAAGTTTTGGCAACACTAGTCTAAGGTGGTTGGAGGAGTATTCACGAAGAGACCACGCACTCCGGAGTAAGACCTGTAAAGAAATGAACTAAAGGGTCAGACGTCACGAGCATCTGCATGTGTCAATAGGGGGAGCCTGGAAAAATGGATTCAATCTTTTCTCTAAGATCTAGCCTGCTGGCACTACAATTTTGGAGGAATGTAATAATCCACGTGTGTCACAGGTATCACACATACCTGAAACCAATTATGCTCGGTTTAAAGTATTTGCTGACCCACTAAGCAGTGGCGGCATACCAGCGTTATTGCGAGTGGCACACCACACGCAAGCGCAAGCACTCCATCAAGAACATGTTTTCTCAAAAGAAACCAAGGGGCGGGGGTCGTGGCGGCGCTTCACGCTCAGAGATGTCTCAGTCGCTTTCGGTTGCTCGCTGACTCGGAAGGGGGAAAATGTCGGGGTATTTTTCCCGGTTCGATTCCTGACAATGTTTGGTCTGTACATAATTACAACTTCCAAGACTGCATGTATGTTGTATGTCACAACATACACACCGGTCGGGGTATCTTTCCCGGTTCGATTCCTGACAACGCTTGGTCTGTACATATTTACAACTTCCAAGACCGCATGTACGTCGTATGTCACAACATACACACCATACATGTCTCGCTTCGGAATCGTTTATGTAATCGTGTTACTCGCATGTGTTCACCAAGTCGCACCGCGCTGCCTCGCCTTCGAGTAGTCGTTCCGGGATCACCCTTGAGGGGGTAGAAAAAGTGGGTGGCACTGGTTCTCATTTCTTCATGGTTTCACTCACTCACATTCCTAGGACCTATGGTATGAAAGTCCAAAGTGCAGTCTGGCATGGCAATTGCCTCGGATCCCGCTCCTCCGTCCTCTCCACCTCAATGAGGAGGTTGAGCCAAACAGGGTTCAGAGAAAGTGCCAAGAGCACGCCGCGTGCCCATGCGTGGTCATTCTACATGCATGGATGATGAAGGCGAGGAGATTGATATCAATGCAGAATTGGCCAAGGAGGGTCTTGAGACCGACGACAATGATGACGATGACGACGACCACGGTAATCTTCGAAGGACTCAGTCGAATAACCCCGTCAATGCACAACCTCTATGAGCGACCGGGGTATATGACCCATTGCTCGATCCCAGCCAGACTCAAACCACCAAGTCTGCAAGTATGGCCGAAGTACATTACTTTTTCGAGCGGACGGCCGAAAGTACCATATGTACACCCTGCAGATATGCTTTTGTTTGATTACCATTCAAGGTTCAGACTGAAATAATGCTTTCAAGAGCAATCCATGATGCCGACCTGATCGAATGGGACAAGAGGTATTCTGTACGACATACGTACATCTACGCAGCAAAGTCGGGGAACTCAAGAATACCTGGAGCTAGTCGAAGCGCGCAACTGGCCGATGTGGGTCGATAGCGTTAGGAAGGCTCACTGGTCACTCGGCTACACGTTGGCTGAATTGCGACACACAGTGGCTGAAGGTGGTTCCCTTGAAGGTCTTTGCACACGTGCATCAGTGACGAGACTCCTTTGCCTCCCTTCTCGAAGGACGAGTTCTATAACCGTCTTATTACCTTCATCGTTTCCGATGACCAGGTATGTCGCTCGTCGCACGTAAATTATGACTCGTTGCTCACCTCGTGCAGTCTAACCAAGTTATTGAAAGTCCAACTTCCAGTCTTTCTGGCCATCATGCCCTGCTTTCCTGATGTGCTGATCAACCCACAAGCATGTAACTGATATGATAGCTACTCTATAGATTCTTTCACTGTGCATGAGTTCCAGTGGCATGGCATGTGGCAAAGATGAAACAAAATGGACACAAATTCTTTCTCCAGCATTTCGCGGGGCATTGATGCATTCAACATGGACACAACATGGTGCTTGTTCCATTTAAGTTGCTTTGATACATTGCCCGAAACTAACTGTGCATGAGTTCCAGTGGCATGGCATGTAGCAAAGATGAAACAAAATGGCATGTAGCAAAGATGAAATAAAATGGACACAAATTCTTTCTCCAGCATTTCATGGGGCATTGATGCATTCAACATGGAGACAACATGGTGTTTGTGCCATTCAAGTTGCTTTGATACATTGCCCGAGACGTCATCCATAAAAACAATGAGGGGGACTGTGAGCACTATGTGCCCACCCTATTTTTCCCGCAGTGGGTTGGGCATTAGGTCAGCATGTGCAGACGAGGATGCTAAGAATATTTTAATAAATCAATATGAAAAACTAGGAAGAGATACTTATGAGTGAAACCTGGGACAAACTCTGAGCCCAGGCCATTGAATTGCCAGTGTATGTCCTGGAATGTGCGCGCAAATGTTGAGACTGGAACAGTGACGAGCTCTGGATCAACAGAGTAACCGAGCTAGAAAACAGACTGGCGTCAGCAACGTGACCCATGTGCTACAAAATATGTTGCTAACCTCAGTTCTTGAGATGCCGTGACCTGATGCCAACACCTCCACTGTGTGCGAGTCATCCAATCTTGCCTTGAAAAACTTTTTAGGGATGATCTCATATGCACCGACACATAGGGCAGACCTTATATA
Source organism: Leccinum uliginosum (assembly GCA_038091455.1). Taxonomy (NCBI): domain Eukaryota; kingdom Fungi; phylum Basidiomycota; class Agaricomycetes; order Boletales; family Boletaceae; genus Leccinum; species Leccinum uliginosum. The sequence goes on from JBBPOM010000404.1 coordinate 22,933, forward strand.
CACCCATATACAGAGCAGCCCTCATATGCATCCATACACAGAGCAGATCTCATTTGCATCCACATACTGGACAGACATGTATAGGGCAGACGATATATCACATTGGCGCCCATTATGCACCCATATACAGAGCAGACCTCATTCCAACCCCTACACAGAGCAGACCTTATTTGCGCCCATGCACAAAGCAGACCTCATATGCACCCACACATAGGGCAGACCTTATTTGCACCCATACACAGAGCAGACCTTATATGCATCCATACACAGAGCAGACCTCATTTGCACCCACATACTGGACAGACATGTACAGAGCAGACCTCATTTGCGCCCATACACAAAGGAGACCTCTTTGCACCTATATACAAAGCAGACCTTATATGCATCTACACACAGGGCAGACCTCATTTGCGCCCATACACAGAGCAGACCTCATTTGCGCCCATACACAAAGGAGACCTCTTTGCACCTATATACAAAGCAGACCTTATATGCACCTACACACAGGGCAGACCTCATTTGCATCCACCCACAGGGCAGACATCATTTACGCCCATACACAGCCTCATATGCATCCATCCACAAAGCAGACCTTATTTGTGTCCATACAAAGCAGACCTAATTTGTGCCCATACACGGAGCAGACCTCATATGCACCCATACACAGAGCAGACCTCATTTGCACCCATACAGGAGAGACCTCATATGCATCCATATACAGAGCACACCCCATATGCCACCACAAAGAAAGCAGACCTCATTTGCGCCCACACACAGGGCAGACCTCACAACAGACCTCATTTGCAGCCACATTATATGCAGATTCAGAGCCACTGTGCAGCAGACTGTCTACAGAGGCAGACCTCATTTACGCCCACACCCTCATATGCACCTATACACAGGACAGACCTCATTTGCACCCATTATACACGTATACACAGAGCAGTACACAGGGCAGACCTCATATGCACCCACACACAGAGCAGACCTTATTTTGGACCATACACAGGGCAGACCTCATATGCATCCATATACAGAGCACACCTCATATACATCCATACACAGGGCAGACCTCATATACACCCACAGACAGGGCAGACCTCATATGCACCCATATCATTATGCACCCATATACAGGACAGACCATATTTACACCCTATACACCCCTACACAGAGCAGACCTCATATGTACCCACACACAGGGATCCTATTTGTGCTCATACACATGGCAGATCTAATATGCATCCATTCACAGGGCAGACCTCATTTGTACCTCATTTGTGCCCATACACAGAGCAGACCTCATTTGCACCCATACACAAGCAGACCCTATTTGCACCCCTACATAGAGCAGACCTTATTTGTACCCATACACAGGGCAGACCTTATATGCACCCATATACAGGGCAGAACTCATTTACACCCATATACGCAGCAGACCTCTTTGAAGCAGACCTCATTTGCACCCACACACAGGGCAGACCTTATTTGCACCCATACACAGGGCAGACCTTATATGCACCCATATACAAAGCAGACCTCATTTGCACCCCTACACAGAGCAGATCACATTTGTGCCTATGCACAAAGCAGACCTCATATGCATCCATACACAGAGCAGACCTGATTTGCACCTATACACAAAGCAGATCTCATATGCACCCACACATAGGGCAGACCTCATTTGCACCCACATACTGGACAGACATGTACAGGGCAAACGTCAGACCATATTGGCGCCCATTATGCACCAGAGCAGACCTCATTCGCGCCCCTTAGGGACACAGAGCAGACCTTATTTGCGCCCATGCACAAAGCAGATCTCATATGCACCCATATACAGAGCAGACCTCATATGCATCCATACACATAGCAGACCTCATTTGCACCCACGTACTGGACAGATATATACAGAGCAGACCTCATTTGCGCCCATACACAAGGGAGGCCTCTTTGCATCCATACACAAAGCAGACCTCATATGCACCCACACACAGGGCAAACCTCATTTGCATCCACACACAAGGCAGACCTCATTTGCGCCCATACACAGAGCAGACCTCATATGCACCCACACACAGAGCAGACCTCATTTGCATCCACCCACAGGGCAGACCTCATTTGCGCCCATACACAGAGCAGACCTCATATGCATCCACACACAGGGCAGATCTCATTCACGCCCATACACACGGCAGATCCCATATAGACCTCAGATACACTCATATCTGCCCATACACAGAGCAGACTTCATATACACTATACACAGGGCAGGCCTCATATGCACCCATACACAGGGCAGAATTCACAGAGCAGACCATATTTACACACATATACAATGCAGACCTCATTTGTGCCCATATACAGCCTCCTATGCATCCATCCACAGAGCAGACCTCATTTGCGCCTATGCACAAAGCAAACCTCATATGCATCCATCCACAGAGCAGACCTCATTTGCGCCTATGCACAAAGCAAACCTTATATGCACCAACACATAGGGCAGACCTTATTTGCACCTAGAGCAGACCTCATATGCATCCATACACAGTGGAGACCTCATTTGCACCTATATACAAAGCAGACCTCATATGCACCCACACATAGGGCAGACCTTATTCACAACCACATACTGGACACAGACATGTACAGAGCAGACCATATTTGCATCCAGTTACATCTCATATGCACCCACACACAGGGCAGACCTCATTTGCACCTATACACAAAGCAAACCTCATTTGCACCTCGCAAAGCAGACCTTATATGCACCCACACAGAGGGCAGACCTCATTTGCATTCTATTTGTGCTCATATGCAGAGCAGACCTTATTTGCACCCACACACAGGGCAGATCTCAGATGAACCCACACACAGGGAAGACCTCATTTGCACCATGCATAGAGCAAACCATATTGGAGCAGACCTCATTTGCACCCATACATAGAGCAGACCTCATGTGCACCTACACACAGGGCAGACCATATTTGTACCTATAATGCACCCATACATAGGGCAGACCTCATTTGCACCCACACACATGGCAGACCTCATTTGCGCCCATACACAGAGTCATATGCATCCACTGGCATCCACAGAGCAGACCTCATTTGCATCCATACACAAAGCAGACCTCATGTGCACCTACACACAGAGCAGACCACATATGCACCCATACACAGAGCACAACTCATATGCCACCACAAAGAGAGCAGACCTCATTTGCGCCCACATACAGGGCAGACCTCACAGCAAACCTTATTTGCAGCCACATTATATACAGATCAGAGCCACTGTGCAGCAGACTGTCTACAGAGGCAGACCTCATTTACACCCACACCAAGTCAACTACTGTGTCCAAATTGTGTAGGTGTAAATTAGGTCTGCCTCTGTAGACAGTCTGCTGCACAGTGGCTCTGATCTGTATATATAATGTGGCTGCAAATAAGGTCTGCTGTGAGGTCTGCCCTGTATGTGGGCGCAAATGAGGTCTGCTCTCTTTGTGGTGGCATATGAGTTGTGCTCTGTGTATGGGTGCATATGAGGTCTGCTCTGTGTATAGGTGGTCTCTCCCTTGTGCATTCAACCCAGACCTCATCCATCTCCACACATCAAGGCAAATAGACATCATCATCAATCTAAGACATTAGCCACCTTCCACTCAGACCTCATTCACATCCATCCAGTAGTCTTCTCCACCCAGACCCCATCCACACCCATCAAGAAAGCAAAGTAAACTAGCAAGTAATCTCCATTATCAATTTTAAACCCTAAATTAGGGTCTAGGTCCACCGAGGTCCACCCGAAGTCACCCTATCAACCTAACTAACCACTGATGGATTATGTTCAAAAGGGACAGTTAAAAGAAGGTAGTGGTGATGAGGACGATGGTGATGTAGAAGATGATGATGATGATGATGATGATGATGATGATGATGATGATGATGATGATGATGATGATGATGATGGTGAAGATAATGGTGATGGTGATGTGGATGAGGATGAGGATGAGGATGAGGATGAGGATTAATTAAAGATATCTGATAATAGCCACTAGATTGATCTCTCTCTTGCTTCCATATCAACATAGAAGAGCATGTTTCTACTATTTTGATACTGTATAACCATGATAGAACAACTTCCAGCATCACAGGATACCTTCTGAGAGAACAGCTGAATATGCCCCTCCTATTCCTCCGGTAAAGATCGATTCATCTAGCCTCCAATATGCTAGCTGTAAATAAGCAGGATATCTTGCCTACTGTTTTAGAGACCTGTGAAGATGACGAGGTAACATTCGCTAAGCCCAGGAAAATCATATACCCGAACAGTATGATCACCCTCCTTATACTATGCAGAACCAAGACACAAATTTTCAGGTCTTCTAGACAGCATAGAAAAGGATGTTCCTGATGTTTTAATGCTATCTGAACATGATAGAGCAACTTCCAGAATCACAGGACACCATCTGAGAGAACAGCTCAATATACACCTCCTACCCCTCAGATAAAGATTGATTTTTCTAGCCTCCAATACGCTAGCTATAAATAGTCAAGGTATCCTACCTACTGTTTGGCAGCCCTCCGAACATGATGGTAATATTGGCTAAGCCCAGGAAAATCAGATGCAAGAACGGTATGATCACCCTCCTTCTTCTATGTAGCACCGAGACATAAATTTTTCAGGTCTTCTAGACAGCATAGGAAAGCATGTCCCTGATGTTTTCATACTATATAAACATGGTAGAACAACTTCCAGCATCACAGGATACCACCTCAGAGAATAGCACAATACTCGCCTCC
>JBBPOM010000405.1:0-27713 GCA_038091455.1 Leccinum uliginosum
AATTGGAATGGGTCGACACGAACGCGAAACTCACCATCGTCGACGTACGCAGTTCATGATGTATATGGCTTTGGCTTATTTGGCAGTGTAAAGTCGTGTAAAGTCACGGTCGAGGGCGCTCAATTCGAGGGTGGATAAAAGGAGTCTCGTATGTACGGGAGACCTCGCATTGCATCAGGGGAATGGTGAAGAGCTGATATAACCAGATGGTTCTGATAAATACCCATCATTATGCAATGGAAATAATAAGTGTTTATAATCACTTGAAACATGTATTCACACTGAAGGCACATTATCTATACAGATACATATTCATCATTAAGATGGCCAATGACTTATGAATAATCATTTGTTGATAATTCTACATCATTCAGGTAATGGAAGATGATGAATTGGTCAACCAACACCATCCTGAAGGTTCATGAGCCATTAATTATCAATATATGATCATGCATCATCTACATGTGAAATACAGACATTCATGACCAAGTTTGCTCAAATGTTGGATGTCTGGCTGGAATATTATCAAGCATACCAACCCACTCAATCAAAATAATCCATTATCAATAGTGAAGAGCAGATACATGTGATAGATCACATCATTATGCCATGGAAATAATAAGCATTATAATCACCGAAAATTCATATTCACACTGAAGGCATATCATCTATACTGATATGCATTCATATTCAAGACAGCTAATGACCAGTGAATGTCATTTGTTGATGGTTATATATCATTCAGATAAACAATGATAATCAATTATCATTGTAAGATCAACTATCCATCATTTATATGGCTGATGACCTGTGAGCAATCATATGTTGATAATCATATATCATTCAGATAAATAATCATCATATGATGATCAACCAACACCATCAAATATCAGAACTGTGGGATGCTGATCTGACCAGATAGTTTTGACGGACATTTGCAATTATGTTATGGAAAAGATACACACATATAGTTCATGAAAATCTATCAGCCTTTTCACTTACTCTGATATGATGTATGACCTATACTGACAAAAAAATACTTTACACCTTTACTGATCAGGGAAACAGTGAAGAGCTAAGGTTCAGATAAGTGCATACAATTGTGCTACAAACACCATAAACATTTATGAGTGATAAGAATCCATTGACATTTTGAGGTTGCATAATCTACATTGGTATGTAGTCATCTTGTGATCAAGTATCATCAAGAGAGATGAATATATATTGACAGCAAATTACTATATTTTATCTGCTGTCTGAAATGCTGACATTCATTGCTAGCCATGATCAGAGCCTCAGTGACCCAAGGTTGAATGTCTGACTGTATTATTGTCAACCATGCCAACTATCCCAGACAAAGTAATCTATTCTTGTAACATCAAGATAGTTGTAATGAGACCTGATTTAATCTGATAGTTCAGATAAGCACATATAAGTGTATGCTATGGAAATATAAACCACTGGTATGTGATGAGATGCTTATCTCTGTTGATGTAGTTGTCTTTACAACAAATGATTCTGCATAACACTAATAAATCAGATCAAATCCATTGTATTCCACTTCAATATATTCATTGCTACTATGCCCACGCAGGTGGCACACAAGATCATCGGGCAAGATTAGGCATGGTGTATGTGCATGCAAATGCAGTCATGTAGTGGAGCCTCAGAATAGCACAAGCATACTGAACCTGACTCGACTCGGAACAGCAAGCGAGCACATTTGCATACACAGACTCCTCACTGTCAGTGTGTGTTACACGGGCTTGCACACTGTTTCCAACAGTAGTGGTGGGTGAATGAGCGACTGTGCTCACTCGAAAGCAAGTTGCTGTCAACCTTTGCATCGACTTGTACTTGTAGTACCTCCGATTCGCCCATTTGCTCTCCCATGTTCTTAACCCAGTCAGAGGGCTGCTCTGTCACAGGGTCACGGGCCGGGGCGGCGGTCACCTGAATAGTGCTTGTCGCCGTCCGTCGCATCTGCAGGGTGCTTCAATCGCTCCGACGGAACCTTCGCTGAAGAACAGGCGACAAAGCGGATCTGCGTTGAATAATTTGTTGACGGGCTAAGTGAAAGCGTCACTGACGGGTGAGGCGTGGCGAGGGACATGGACTTACCGACGGCAGACGCATCGATGCGGATTGCCATGATGACTGGCTCTTCGGACTGTCAGTGTTCGGAACGTCATCCTCGTCGTCTCCCAACGTCCGCATCTACTGTAGCTTGCCTAGAAATTCGTTACCCGTGGTAGATCAGCACGTGAGCATCGAACCAGCATTAATCAGACTCACCTTGCGCTACAGCGATGACCCTTTCTGCAGCAGTGCCAGTGGGCAGAAGCGCCAACCATGATGGCGGCTCGCGGTAAGGCAGCCCTTGCACCCACGATAGGAAGTGAGTGCTCAAGTTCGGTGCTAGGAACCAGGTTGAAATCCACATTGTAAGCAATCAAAGTGAACATTTTATCGACCAAACCATCGAGAATGCGCTGATCGAAATTGCCGTCGACACGCCCTCACAGTTTGTTTGATGAGCAGAATCGTGGCAGGGTCGACGCTCGCCCTTCCTTTGACAAGGGCGCTGAGCCACGTGTCGATGGCAAAGGCGGAGGCCATATCGGAGTCGTTGAAGTCGTAAGTTTTGCTCCAACACAAAGTCGATATCTTGGTTGCCGATTCGAATGAGAACCCCACGACCTGTTCTGCGAATCTCCTTGTGCAAGATGACATTGAGGATCAGATCTATATGTTCGACATCTTGAATAAGAATGGGGTTACCGGATCGCAGAGCATACCCTCCAATACTTTGACGAACGCCTCGACGAGTAAACTCGTGACCGTGATCTCGCGTTCCTTATATTCATTCAGTAAGAAGGTCGTCGCTTGGCCCGTAGGATCGATGATCAACGGGTAGCGGTGTAATCGTTTCAGCACGATCACATTCTCAGCGGTCAGGTTGTCGGTTGGAAGTGACTTGGATTGCCAGCTCAAACGATCGTTTGCGGGCGGAAGGTATTCTGTTAACGAAAGCTCCGGCTTGAATTTGATGCTGGCTTCGATAAGATGTTTTGACCAGTCCTGCCACATCGCCTCTCGGTAGTGTTGGTCAAAGAGGCTGCCGTAAGGAATGCTGCCGCCACCGAGATGAGAAGAACGGATTGCTCCTTGTGATATTTGCCTCCATCTCGGCGACAATGGTGATGATTTGAGCGGCCTGTTACGCTTGCATTTCCGAGACGAGAAGGGCATATTGTTCCTTGCGATCTTCACCTACAGCTCGGCAACAATGATGATGACTTGAGCGGCCTGTTTCTTCGTCGTCTCCGCTTCCGTTTCGGAAGACCGTACTTCCTGCGCAAAGGCTCGACCTTGTCCAGAATTTAGGAGAGCGCAAGCACCCGCTTGACGAACGAACCACAGGCCTCACCAGCACGCTGAACAATCTTGAACGACGGTCGCCTCAGGAAATCATTGTTCATGAGCTCCCGGAGCGGCTTCGTCACCCAATTATTGGTATCGAAGTTGACGATCCTAAGGATAAGGCCATCCAGACGAATGATATCTTGCACCGTACGCCAGCTGTCGATTTTGTGACGCAGAACCGTACAGACAGACTCCATGACGAGTTGGACGGCTTGCGGAGGATTGGCCATTCGTCCTGACTTCTTGCAAGTGTTGTCTTTGATTGTTGCTAAGACGGCGGCTTCTGCCTTCAACGTGACAGACACCGCGTCGGCGAGGTCAGCCATGACGACAGCACGGCGTTGTGCGATGTTTTTGTTCTGCACCACCAACACGTAGCCAGGAATTCAATGGACGCCGCCTTCTTTTCTTCAGATTCCTCCTGACCGTAACCATGCGCTTCAGCTTCTCGTTCGCTTCAGTACTTGGCTTGGAGTTGCGAACGCTTCGTGGCAAGGCTCTTACGAAGTTCCTCGGCCTGAGTTACCGTGTCCCTGAGCTTGGCCAAACCAACATGAAGGTGACGCCGCGGTTCCTCGAGCCCGTCACACTTCTGCTCATACAGCCTGACACAATGTTTGATGCTAGAGAGCGCCGATCAGATTGACAGTTCGATTTCAGTGAAGCGACGACTCACAAGTCGAAATAGATAGTGTGGAGTAACAGAATTATAACGGCCCTTGCGACGACTGATGCGTTGATTGATTTGGTGCATGCATCGACATGTGCACGTATACGAGGGCATTCACCACAGCTGTGCGATAGATGGGTGGCATGGAAAGCTCGCGATAGGCAATAGGGAAATGAACGGGAGGGGTGTACGAAGCCAGGTACCAGTCCAGCATCTGCGTAAACTCCATGCCAATAGGACTTGCGTTCAGTGTTGAGCACGAGGATGTCGGCGGCAGACCTGGAGATCATCGTTGAGCTTTTTGATCGCCCGCTCGAGAACGCAGTTGTTCTGCACGAGGTCATTGATGTACACGAGCTGCGACGCGACCATGGCTTCATGGGAAGTGGTGGTCGAGCCGGTGGTGGTCGATGAGGTGAGTATTGTTGCTGTCGTCACGGGAGTCGAACGTAACGGTGTCGGAGCGCGATTTGCGGTCGAATCCCCGAGAGAGACTTGGTTGGTTTGACGGATGAACGGGTGATCATTCTACGCAAGGACAAGAGATCGACGACAGAAAAAAAGGCACTGAATGACGCAGAATGTGTTAGTAGGTCGTCTGGAAGGCAAACGTGAGATTTCTGACTGAAGCAGGGTAAGCGCCGGCCAGAGGATGTGGAACGCGGGGCTTGTCGCGTCATTGTGCTGGCATGCGTCGTCGTCATCGTTGTCGTCGAGCAGGGCGAGGGCGAAGGCGAAGCGGAGTTTGTTTGCTGTTCATTTTGTCTCTGTCGTGTACACCCAGTGAGAAAAAGCAATGACATGTGGGGGATGACATCGGCCCCGGACGAGTCTGATGCAGACGTTGACGCACGTTATGCGTATGTATTTCTGTGCTTAAGTCCGAGTCAATTGTAGACTTGTGTTAGTAGTAGTACGGGATACGGTGACTGCGTGAGTTATCGCACAATCATATCGCGAGGCTTCTTCCTGATTGCTCCCCCCAAATACACGATGCATGCATCGCCGAGAACGAGGAACAAGAATGAAGCTACCAACTAAGTAGTTTTCGAGATTAGCAAATCAGCTATGCAATGCCCGTTCCCCCTCCTTTACCGCCTACTAAGCAAGTAGCAAGCCTCCCGACAAACAAGGATTCAACTTGAAGGTTAAACGTTAAACGGTCACCGAAACAAGCACCTCAAGTCCCGCCCCTTCGAAATTTTGCACTTTGGCCCAGGATTAAAGTACGCCACCCGCAACCGCTTCGTCGCCAGCTCGTCCAGCATCTCCGCGCTCTTCGGCGGCGCCGTATTCGAGGCCGAGTTAGTAGCCGCCCGTCCGTCCCGCGCGACCCGTTTCGTGTACTAGACAAAAAGGGGCCTATATTCAGCGCCCCACCACGAGCCAATCCATAACGAGGATACCCACGAGCTTGACGCCATACCACGCACGCACGGTAATCCCCAGCGGTGTCGACTCGACGAGTGTATCGCAGTCGTCCCCATCCGCCATGTCGACGACGGTTAAAACATGTTTGCGAGCGCCACAATGTACGCCATCTCGGGTGCTTGCAGGACGTACGTAGAGCGGGTTACTTTTGTGGTGCCAGCAAGAAGACTTGCACCAGCAACTGTAGGGCGTGGGCGTACCTGTTCAACGGCCACCATGCTGCGCATAAAACTTGCGTACAATCTCTGGCGCTTCCGTGGCTTCGATGCGGATGCCCGTAGGGCGGTCCGCCCGTAGTCAATCTGGAAACTTGATGTTGAGCATTCGTAGACGTCGCTGCGTAGTCGTAGTCATCGTCCGGGTGAGTGTGTGTGTGCACAACCGACATGTATGCATACTATACGTCACGGCACGTCCGAGACGTCCAACCGCCCGACGTCTATCGCAGCGAACGCGAGCTGCTCCAGAAACGCCCAGCCTGCAAACATGGGTCAGTCCTATCGAGAACCACGCGCGCAACCACCAACTTGTGGACAAACTTTCATCTCCTATCTTGTGAAGCGTATTCTTTTCGAGTACGAGCGTGCCCTTTTCGAATATGTTCTGGGACGCGCGCGAGTTCTGTGTTATGTCGCAAGCTGATCTTGGACACATAAACGTACGTCGCGGGCATGGAGCTGACCCGTTTCTTTGTCTATGCCCGGCGTTGACTTTGGACCACAGTGCCTTGGCATACGCCGAGGCTTCTGGTGCGATTATGTCTCTTGTCGGCCAATCTCGACTTCGTCGTCCGAATCAGCTCTTCATCTAAGTATACCGTGCGACAGACCTCACCGCGCTCCCGCCATGCACCGACAAACTCAGTGGGTCCGTTCGAGCTTGACACACGACATGTCGCCAGCACGCCAATATCCACCGCATTCGACCAATTGAGATGACGCACTAAGCGCCATACTTGTCTCGGGAAGGGAAGTTGATCTCGTCACAGAATACGACCAACCAGCGGCCAATATGAACTGTCAGTGGTGCAAGGATGACACCGTTCGGAGTCTTGCAATACTCGCAGTATTGCTCAAATGTGTCTTGAAAATGAGCTCGGGGGTGGTGGCACTGGAAAAGTTGAATAGCTTGCGGCCGCGTCCAGACATTATTAGTTGTTTATCTTCAAGCACGTGAGGTGGACCATGTGCAGCTCGTAGACGCCCATGTGGCTAAAGAAGCAGACAGTGGTGATTGGACGCTGGTAACGGTCGATGAAGTGGGCTCCAATGGTTGCTCGACTACCTCTGCTGGTCAGTATCGAGATCCGGCCTTTCCAATCATCTAGTCCCTCTTGGACATGTCTGTATACCTTCAGCTGCTTATTCCTTTTATCGAGAGTTGTGTACTGACCGCTGACAATACATGGGTCTACAGAAGAATTGTTAGGCTCCAATGACACTCGATCAGGAAACCCGAAGTTTCAGTGACCACGCGACAAGTACCTTTCGTCGAACCAGGAATACCGGCAGAAGCGCGCGCTCGTCTATCTCTGCCAACGATATGAATCGAATTCCACCACGCGAACATTGAGCATTCTTTCATGGTTACGTCCCTGAGCGGCTGGACGACACGTACAGCATCCGTGCGCCCGTTCGTTATTGGTATATCAACAGGCCATTCTTCTTGAAAGGCTCATCGCGTATCGAATAACCTCCTCCTTGTGAGATGCAAGCAATCACTGCAGGGAAATGGAGAGCGTAGTCAACGATGTTCCGAGAAACAAGTGTGATGCTTGACGTGACTTGGCCGTGTACAACAGTAGGAGACGAACGAGAATTCTAATTTTGCTTGACCGTGACATGGCTGTCTGTGTGGGACCCTAGTGACTTCAAGTATATGCGCAAGGCGTCAACAGGAGAGACATCACGAGACGAGGCACAGCGTAACGCTATTGAAATGATCAGCATCTACTATGATATACCGCACTCGGAATTCACATCTTTGGAACTACCTTTGGCATACAACCCTTGCCTAACTCAATTGCAAAGTTTTGACCGATCTTGATCTTTCGTGGTGACCGTGCGCCACCATGAATCATCGAATGCATATTCAAGCTGGAGCGGGAGGAAGTCGAACTCTGGGTAGGACGCAAAGGCCCTCCCGACTTCCGGTGTTCTGTCACGCGCCTGCGATGCGATTTAAGTTAGTCATCGCAATGTAGAAATAGTGACTCACTGAGCTTTCGTACGTCAGGCGCGTCAGGGAACGCATTGCAGACTTCCGCGTAACATACAGCACATGATGGTCCACACGTTCGCACTGCGTGGTGATTTTGCCCTATCTAGCTGCTAGCCTCAGTCACGGTGGCGGTCACGGCCTCGGCGAGTCGGCGAGGATGAATCAACGACGTATCAACAATGGCTGAGGACATTCACCATGACTTGCCTGAGCGCATAGATATCAACGAGCTTCCTCCGCCTGGGCACGATTCGATACTTTCTACCGAGTCGTTCAAAGAGCCGAGATTGAGTTTGACTCTGGCTCTGCTCCTGTTGACTGTGACCGTCGTAAGTTGTATCCAATTCAACGCACGGTTAGCGTTTTGTTCAGTTCAACGGTCACATTCAATGCAGAACTTGTTGAAAGTATGGGCGGGATAACTATGTCGATCAGCAAACAATGGGTCGGCTTGATTCTGCTTCCAGCCATCCCAGGTCAGCCAGGTTCCAATTGTTTTTTAACTCTCAATGATCCTCTGAATTAGAGTGTGTCACCGCAATGAACCGTCTCTGTGAAGTCGGATCAGCTTGGACTCAGTGTTAGCATTGCTGTTGGTTCCGCAATAGTACGTTATCCTGCGCTGCAAAAACTTCCAACTTTCGACGCTTACACTGACTATCTTGCTAGCAAATCACTCTATTCATCACATTCCGTGAGTCGACCATACCTTGTCTTATCAACTGACTACAACTCATCGTAAAGTTTCATCGTGTCCCTTGCATGGGGATTAGACAAGCCACTGGCACTACTTTTCGATCCATTCGAATCCGTCGTATGTTGTTTCTGTTGATCACAGACTCTTAGGGTTATACAACACTTTCAGGCAAGTGACCTTCAATAGCGTAGAGGCCTGCGCTAAAGGGACCTCTAGTACAAACGATGAGTCACGTCGTTGCGGACACCAAATCTAATTGGCTTGACGGAGCAATCCTGATATGTGAGTTCCCTATACAAAGGTTGACATGCAACCAACCTCATTTCTGCAACAGCACTCCACGTGATCATCGCAGTTTCAGTTTGGTTTATCTAGGTATGTTCGATCGTACCAAAGTCGGTGGACTCTGTTTTTTTATGTGTCGTTCCAGGTCAACCGAATGAGATTGCTGCATGTGCACTTAGTCTCGCGTAAGACCCACATTTCCACAAACCTTCGACCTACCATGGACGCGTCTGCACATATATTTTCATCCTGTCATTTAGTCTAGTCAGTAGATGAGCTTATACGCCCTAGATAGGTACTATAGGTAATAGCGATCTCTTGAAGATCGGAGACGATCAGAAACTAAGGAGACGTCACACTGAGATACAGGGCGTACCGATATGGCCCATGCCTGGTTCCACATACCTTCCTCCCGTCTCCATAATGATGGCCCTCGCCTTCCGAGTAGTAATGTTCAAGCCACGCCTCTCGTAAACCGTCGTCCACAGCTCCACAGACTATCCTTACTTTCAGAAAGGCCTTGTGAAGCACCGATAGACCCCAATTACAGCCACAAGAAACGTAATGAACATGATGTGATCCTGTTGGACACCGTGATCTAATAATACGGATGGCCATGAACGCCGATGCACCCGTGCCAACCTTGTGTCACGTCAGCGACCTAAAGGTAGCGGAAAGTCGAGGCGAAGACTGCTTGCCTGCGCGTCCAACAGGTACACCCAAGTATCAACCGCAAGGTGGCACTGGCGGATGCACTTGGGAAGCATGGCATGCAAGAGCAATGGCTCTCCTGTCACTGCGTCCGATTGTACCAGCAGCGAACCAATGGCCACGTCACTCAACACTCGTTGGAGACCCTTTTCGAGCGGACCACCTCTGAAAACCCAACGTGAGTCAAGCTTTGCGAGAGAAAAAAAAGCAGAGCAGCCTACGATCGAATGATAGAAACCCCACAGATATGCTAGCGAGCTGAATGAGTTCCGGGAGCCTGAGGAGATCACGGTGAATGTACCTTGACATCGAGTTCCTTTCCGAGTGTTTCCGTTTCTGTTGGTGTGATGACGACCTTGTCTCTGTATGGAAGCAACTCCATTGCCTTCTCGACCAGAAAAGTAGCAAGTCTATCAACGAAAAAGATAAAGTCCTGCCGCTTTAACTTGTCGTCCCGCAGAATGGTATAGATGCCCTGGCAAAAACATCTGTCATATGTAGTAGCAGCTCAAGCAGCTTACGATAACTTCCGCGGATCGAGATGTTGGAAGGACGAAGTTGTCATAGGCCGGTTTGACGTAACGAAGGTATCTGCAATGTAGGTCAGTATCTCGTCAGAAAAACGGGGAGAATCTAACTGTTCGAATACCCCTTCAACATTCCGGCCTCGTTCTTCGACATCTCGTCGAATGCGTCGTGCAAGCATTAGATCCGAGTCGCATTGAAAAAATACCTAGATAACGTCAGAAGGGACTCCGATACCAGTATGCGGATCCCACCTTCAGGTCATACAAAGCACGTAAACTTGGATCATGCAAGGCCATAATACCTTCAGCTAAAGCAAAGTTAGGTGATAATCTGTATGCATGCCTTCACTGCCCATGTGCACACAGAAGCGCCATTATACAAGTATTTTGTCTCGTCTAAGCACTGATGTACGCAGAAGAGATTCCGTTTTGCCTGTACTGGATTGTTAGAGCACGCGTCTGCTACGTAGGACGGCGGAGACGACTGTACCAGCTGGACCGAACGGACAACCACCAAGTAAACTATCCATAGTATCCAAGACCTGAGTCAGGGTAAGGTACATAGACCCGATCTGTCAAAGGCGTTTGCATGAGGCGATTTTGGAGCCTCAACCCGCAAGCGAAGGTTGTATTTGAGACGCGTACAACTAGACAGTCAAGAGGATCGTTCTAGGTAAAAGCGCATCTGCGAGAACCATGTGATGTGAAAGCTCTGGCGTCGGTTATGCGTTGTTGAATAAGTGAGCGACATAACGTTGATGGACAAGTTCTGTGATAAGGTGTTCGTAGTTGCGACATGTAACATGACTAAGACTTTGCAAGACGATGTCGGCAAGGTCAAGAGCCTGAGAACAATCGATTCTTCGGGAAGATTGCCTAAACATTTTCCGAGGTGCTTCATGATGGGCAGAACCTCCTTGTTGTTACCGATTATGTCCAGTAAATGTTCGTCACCGACGAAGTGTAATCGAGGGAACGATGAACAGATCGGCGAGACGCTCCAATCTCTTTTGTATTCCTCGGATATTCATGACATCGACGACGGATGGTGACTTGTACACCTTCCTCATGGCTGTCAAGAAGTCGGCATTGATGTCTTGGAAATGCGCGCTCTCCACGGGCAGAAGATGCTCAATGTCTGTGCTCCCAGAAAAGACGCCCTCTAGATACACCCATTGACGCTGAAACATTGACCCAGACGCCTTCACGAAACTGAGCAACTTTGTCTGGTAGGGAAACAGTATCGTTAGCGTTAACCCACATCCATATGGCATCGGTGCACTCACTTTCCCCCTTCCATCTCGTACACGCCTTTGTTAAAACACAACTCTCCGTCGTGAAGGTGTGTATTGTCTCAACGCGTCCATGATATTCGGGTAAGAGCCGTCTCGTACACAGCAGTTGAGCGCTTGTGAGTCTGAAAGTATGCAAGCTGGAGTGCGAGCCAGATAAACGCACTCTACGTCTGACGCCATCAACGGAACAGAGATTTCCAGTGGGAACTTGAAGGCAGCGCGACTTACAGAAACATCACATCTCTCCCCTTCCCCATTCCTCGAAATAGGATACGCGATGGTCCAAAACGTTATTGACAGCGCAGAACACTCGTTACCGCGCTTGTGCAGTTGCATCCGTTTCCCGTCCAGCTTTTCTTCAAACGATGAACACACGACCCACCATATCCTTGACGGATTCTCCGATCTTGTGTTCGCTTGCATGAGCGCGAACGCACGGAACAAGTGGATGGGCTGTGTCCTATCATTCCCATGAGCTCAGCTCTAGGGAGGACCTGATGTCAATTGTACCTCGGCTTTGAGTCTGCGTGTCTGATCTGACAGTTCCCATGACACCTTCTTCAGATCTCAACGCGTGTTGAACAAATCTTCAGCGTCTGGGTGAAAAACGGATAAGACCGTTGTTTTCTTTACAGATATGACCATATGTGGAGCCACGTCGTCGTTCACAGACGTCATGGAGGAAAACTGAGTTCGTTACCTTTAAGCACAATGCGCACAATTCACCTTTGCTCTTCAGGGGGCGCTACGATTATAAAGGCGTCGAAGAATTCTGGACTGGACGTCTCTACGTGCGAACGTCAACGCCACTGACAATTAATACAGAAGGCGCGGCGTACTGTTTCCCCGTGCTCTGAGGCAACTCGTCAAGAACGCCGTCCAAGTCTTCCACGGACAACGATCCGTCGACCACAGGGGAGCGCTTGTTCACGACGTAAAGCACGTCTGAAAAGTCGTCGGATCCTGCCTACAACCAATCCTCAGAAAAAGATAATACCAATCCATGGAAATACCGGGCCTCTTCTAGTAAATGAGCCTGATCGCGTCCGGGTCTTTCGATCCGAGAGGAATGAGCTTGATGTAAGTCTTGGCAAGGTTCTTCTCCTTGAGACCACACACCGCGAGGTCGTGATCTTTCTGTGTGAATTGTTATGTTTCCGTCTACAAATACAATTACTGAAAACGTGCCTGAGGGAGAATGAAACGAAGGACAGGGTACAGGTCATGGCCGACTTGTTCCCACCAAGGCTGCACAACATACGGATCAGACTTGACAAGAAAATCATGGTGATCGGGAAACATACGTTGAACCATGCACCGAGAAAACCCCGTCGACATTCTGGCTTGCGTTCGGTGGACAATTTATTGAAGGGGGCGACAAGGACCGAAAAAGGGGCGCTTCCTCTGTTCTGCGGTGGTGCCGTGTACACAGTTTCTTGACTCATCGGCTTGGGCGAGCCTGGCAGTGAGGAGGGCGCAGGTGTTGGCTACATGCATAGTATCCTCGTAAACGTCTTGGACGTGGCGAGCATAAAGCATCCGAGCCGCGTAGTATGCGCGTTATTTATTCTTGTTTATATGTATCCATTTATATTCTATCTACTTACTTCTAGCCTTGACGGAGTCCAGCTCATTGAGCACCTCGAGACCCACAGAACTATACCACTGTGTGCACGAGCTCAGGTTATACCTTGGCGCAGATCAAAATCCCGAGACCCTACTATGCATCGGCACCGTCGGATTGCCAAGGCATGTCCCAGGCCCAGTGCCACGGGCTCGACCGTGATATAGAGCTCGAAGACCACTCGACGAGCCTATGGCATTGCTGTCAAGTGTCACTGATTCAATGTGCACTATGAAGAACTCGCCTCGAGGCTCAGTATCGGGGAGCCTGCAACGTGTACGAAGACGTAAACACAACACGTTTCCTCACGCCCCTAAGAGTTGACTTACCGTCTGGGTTCTAAGTGATCCACGAATCACGGTACCACTCAGCGCCTCCAACAATTGGACCCTTTTGGAGCTTTGGTGGTGCATGGATTCTAGATCGCCGTTTGACAGATATTCCTTGCCATGTTTCAGTTGGCGTTTGACACGACAATTTGGCCATTCTTCGATTCCCTGAATCTGGTCTTGCAATGGACAAGATGCGTGGAGAGGACCGGTGCGAAAGCGACTGAGCGAATTTGAGGAGTAGAATGTTGCTGGCGGATGAAGAAGAGGCGAATGGCGCTGTAGCGGTCGACTGTTGGATGGAGAATTCCACGAGTCGTATGTCGGAGGAGCACATTGCGCTTGAACATGGCGTACGGAGCGGAGAAGACGATTCACACGAATCTTGTTCCACGCCATTTACGGATCCAAGCCGAATTATACATGTTGGGTTACGTTGACGGTCAAGCTTTGAATGGCCTACGACGATCAGCGCTTCAGCTCCCAATCAGTTCTAGTGACTGAGTCGGCGTGTTCGCACCTGTTGGCGGTGAGCGAGAACGACCGGCATTTTAGGTAAAGGTAAAGTGAACATGCGTAAATCATCTTCTCTTCATCGTTCTCATAAATAAGGGTGGTAGGTTCAGCCAAGAGCGACTCGGAAGTCTCCGCACTCTCGCGCGACAGAGGGGAACTGGGCAGAGGATGTCAGGGAAACTAGTGCAATCCAGAGACCCTCGCATGTAAGTATGCCGAAGAAAGAGATGTCCGTCGAATTCTTTTGGGAAGTAGCATGCTGAAATACTTCGGCATTCAACTTGGTGCACGTGCGATGCCTTCTCCGATATTCACGAACTGGCGAGTTGTCCAGAGTTCTATAAAGAATCAAACAGCGTTCGATTGGCAAGCTCCGGAAGTCTGGAAGTTTTGACTGCTCGTAGTGAAAGATAATATTGAAGCCAGATTCTTACTTCGCACGTACGCGCAGCACGCATAGCATCTTTTGGCCAGAGCAATACACCACAATTCGGTGACCCGTGTCAAAGAAAGATATAGTAAATTAAAGAGAGGCTCAAAAGCTTCAAACTCGAGAGTCGCGGTTTCAACGGCTTCATGTATTACTATCTGCGAGCCACGAGGACAGAACAAACCCCAGTTGTAGAAAAACGTACCTTGCACCCAGTAGTATTTGCAACAGGTTCGGGATGATGGTCTTGACGAAAAATGCTTAGACGCCGAGCTCTGAAACGAAAGCTTAGCGAGGAATCTTGTGCATGGGTGCTAGGTGTCTAGGTTTGACTCCGAGCCGTGATTGCTATGTGAAGGCAAAGAGAGGTGGAGGTCGGAGGTACTAGTGGTTTGGGACGACGTGGTAGAGTTGTGCGAGGTTTGGCGTGCGATCGGCTGGTAAGAGATTTAGAAAAAAAAAGAAGGAGAGAGGAAGATCGAGAAAGACTCCAGAACGTTGATCATCCAGAGTGGCATTACGATGCGTGCATCCGAGATGCCGTCCCAAACCTGCATTACACATGTATCACCTGGTTATAGGAGAGGCAACATACGACTCACCTGCATCTCTCGAATAGGGCTGGTGTGGGAATAGTCTACATGGGCCATGCACCAATGCCTGCGCAATGTTAGAGGTACATGCCGCGGAATCTCACCCTCGAGAAAGGCCCTTGAAGCGTCCGCAATCGAGCTAACGCGGTTCGAGAATGCGCCAGCTGGGAGTGACCGCTGGTTGACCAGTCACGAATTTCGGACAGGTTTCCGGCGTCGATGAGCGCAACCTTGACGGACCGTGTTCTATTAAGTAATATTGAAGAGTCCGACCTGCACGACAACGCAATGCAATGCCGCGGCGTGGCACCACTGACACTGGCAAGACGGCATGCCGTGCCGTCGCTGCAGTACAACGACTACGTGATTCGATCACTTGCGACATTCAATGAGGGCAACGGCGAGCAAGGGCGAGGGCGAGGGCGAGGGCGAGAAAAGGCAATGGCAGCGGTGATGGTGAGAGTGTGACCGTGACGATGGTGAACGAGAATTTGCCTACGAAAAGATACAAATGATTTCAGGTTTATGCTTCGTCAGAATCGAGATGAATATGTAATGTTTCTAGGTTAAAAAAAAAGCTCTCTCGGTGTATGTACCGTGACAGAAAAAAAAAGCAGAATCAACCACATTCATTGAGGTTTAACTCTTAGAAGCGATTCAAATGGAATCCAGGCCACATGCAAAATTTGTTACATGTTTGCCTCTCAAATACTTCGACACCCATCCCCAGATTACCATCGCCGAACAAGATTGCACCGTTACTGGCCCATCACTAGCTCAAAGGTGTAAAGATCATCGTGTGAATGAGGGAAAAAGTGGTGATGTATGGGTGAGTGAGGATTTGTGGATCAGTCTGGGGAACACCCTATGAAAAAAGATGATAACTAGGATGCGCCTTAAGATGATTCATCTACTGTGGTACATACCTTGATAATCTGAAATATACACTTGTCAGCCTCTATTGGCATACTGAATGTGCTGCGTGAAGATAAGAATTCAGTTATTTCTTTGGCAGCTAAGAGTTCCTGACTTCCATTTTCCAGAGAGGCGTGAACCAGTCCTACATCAACAGAACGGAGACGTGGAATTGTAAAAGGCGGAGGTTCGTCGACCCTCTCAAGTGAGGTCCCGGTAATGCCTCCTTGACTCCTCGTCGAGACTGGGACGCACAAAAGGGCTGGAATTGGCACATTCATGACCAATATAAAAGCGATTGATGACGATCGCCTAGTTGGGCTGTGATCCGCGGCCAGAGGACCGAAGAGGGGACAGCATCAACTAGGCACCCCGTACTGTCTTGAAAGCACGCACATCAATGATAGCATCAGCAAAGAGGTTGAGACGAATCGTTCCTGAGTAAAGTTTAAACGTTTCGATCTCAAATGTCACTTTGTCCACGACGAGTTGGTCAAGGTTCAGGTTGAAATTGGATGGAAGTTGACAGGTTCCAGTTCTCGTGTCGCGGCTTGATTCAAAGAAAAAAATAGTTAGCGTGTGGGTCAAAATGAAGGCAGACGCTGGAGGCAGGGACGGATTTGGGATGCACGAGATCCATTACACAGTGACACCATCAAAACTAATGCCCAGAGTCTCTGTGACCCCACGAAGAACCGGAAGACAGCGAGCATGGAGGAATCAAGATCGAGACTCCAGAGTGATACTAATCCGCGACGTACCTCCCGACCGCAGCGGGTAGTTGTTGGATGAATCAGATGACAAAGCAACACGCGATACGCGTACAAATCGACCAAATCTGAATGCAAACGAAAGTTACTCGGCCAATCAAGTTTTCTCGCCTAGAAACCGCTTGGGTTCGAACTTTTCTGGTTTGATTGTAGTAACACCTCCTCAGGTTAGAAACGAAGGCATGACTGTAGTAGAATGAAAGACGCAGTTCGCGTTTCGGGCCGCTGCAAAGCAAGTCACTCTCCTTATGCACATCGTCTGACTCAGCCGGATGCACAGTGGAAATCCTCACGAACAAGAAGCTGTACCATTAACGAGAAATTTATTGGACGTTGTACAGGAGTGTGACGACTCGATCGACCGCCAATTGAACTAAGCGAAGATTGTATTTGGACCGGTGGCGCGTGAGTAGGAATCAATCTCCGATATACATTCATATGTTCATAAAACGCATATCCAGTACTTTTGAGTTGGCAGACTGTGGCTCAATCAACCTGCGTTAAATGCCAATGAAGAGTCATCGCGTTTCCTTGGTGAATGAAAGAAGGTCAAACCTTTCGGATGGTCGTGAACGATGGGCCCTGGGTGAGCTCTCAGTCCGACGCCAGACCTCGTGTGCCTGCAAGCCCTTTGGTGACAACTTTGCAGGTTTGCGTTCGACAGAACCCTCTCCCACTTCGTGGGAGTCGGGGATCGTAGGGGCGCTGTTGTGCCAAGTCCCCGACGTGGGAAAACTAGTAGCAGTACGCATAAAGAAATCTCATAATGCATTCTACCAAAACCTAGTTATTTTAGCCGAGAAAAAAAAAGTGTATGAAATCCTGAGATATGCATTATGAGAGTTTTTTTATGCGTTATGAGCGTGTGTCTGAAAGTAGTAACTGTAATTATTAACGAACTTCACGATAAGTAACACGCCAATGTGATTGTAGGTCGTGACAAATTTTAGGATAGTACAAGTTGAACGGTCCAACATTGTACAATGTCGCACACACAATCAGTACCGATGCATACGAGATAGCGTGCACGCGCAATGATAACTTATGTATGTAGGATCAACCCATTGCAATTCTTGCGACGAGAACGACTAAGCTTTGATTGAATCGACGAGCTCAGTTCATCCATGTTTAACTTGTGAAGACGGGGGGACAGAAGGTCACTACCGCTAAGCAAATTATGTAAAGGAAACGAAATTTGTTTTGTTTCACATGACGGAAACTAAGTTAGCCCTTTCAACTTGAAGTTGTCACCACGTTTGCGTTCGACAGAACCCTTCTCCCAGGACTTGTTCTCGTTCCCATACGTTCGGAGCTAGTCTCGTCCCAGACGTGCTGGAGACAGCTGTCAGCTTGGTTTCAAATTGCGCTGCAGAATTTCACCTCTGTTCTGTAGTCTCGTCCCCAGACCAGTGCTGGAACCTGAGACAGCTCATTTAAACTCCGCCCGCAACGCTCCGAACGTATGGGAACGAGACTACTTACTTATAAGAGGTTTCTGCAGCACAATTTGAAACCCAGCTGACCTGACAAGTGACAACTGTCTCCAGAACGTCTGGGGACAAGACTCTACAGGCACGCAGCACAACGAATTGCAAGCACGTCTCACGGTGTTCACGCGTCACGTGCCTGTTTTTTATATAATTATCTTGTTTTGTACGTGGAATGCTTTTGTATTGTTGATTCTTGTAGTACTAGGAAAGGGTCGGCGTTGCCGGCTTAGGACGTCTGGAGAGGTCAAGTACAGCACTAAGGAAAGTAAATTGATAATCTGCAGAATCCGAGACGTGGGAGTCTGGGACAGGCATCTTGCGCCGCTACGATAACAAAATATGTACACTCATAATTTGAAAATGTCAGTCGCCACACGGACGTCCGTGCTCATACACTGCCGCGGTCCGAAACCAATCTTATGGATATATAGAACACACAGGATGTCATGTTTGTCGCTGTCGCTATCGGAGATCCGCACTCGCACGCAAGAAGCCTTTAAGTAATATGCGCGCATGTCTCTGACAATTGCACATGCCATCTATCCTGTTAAAGGGAGGAAAGGATTTTTTTTTGCATTGCGGGAACAGGAACAGGAAAGACACTGACTTTCTGGATGCCTCTCCTGTTTCGACTGGATGGAAGTAAACCTTCTCAGCTTGTTTGTTACTTCACTCGCCAAGGCTGGTATAGTACTACGAGCCATGGCAATCAACTCGGAATCGGCAACAACCATTAACTTTCACTGGCATGTGTGTGAATAGTGAATTGAAAGAAAATGATCGAGCCTGACTTTGATAAGCACATCCGCACCTTTCCAATACATACTTACACTGTGGGCAAATATTATTCTCAGCCCCGGCGGAGCAGATCATGAAACCGGGAAGCGGATTCGAGAACCTGTTCAAGGACAAAAACTTTGTAGCTCGCATTGTCAACTGCCTTACCGAATGGCGAGAATTCCGTCCGGAATACACAGAGTTTCGACACCTGCGTTATGTCTTGCCATCCCTGATATCAGGATTGCCGTCAGGAAAATCCCGTAGTCGTACGCTCTGAATAGTTATGCCGACCTAATGTTCTTGATTCCCATCGGTTTCAAGCTCGGTGACACACCGCCTCCAAAGTTCTTGTTTTTTTTCGATGATATTGCCGACTCGATTAGTGCAGCGTTGGCCTTGCGTCAGAGGTTACCTCGACCACTGCGAAGCAAAATCAAATGGTTCAACGCAAACATGTCAGATACGTACAAAGATACGGAGCTGAACAATCTCTTCATTTGGAATGGTAAGGATTCTTACCAGTCGTCCCACTAATTGTTGAGTCGCCCTGATCATTGTTTTTCCCGCAAGGTATGGATGTTCCGAATATATCTGTCGTGGTGCAATGGAGAGCAACATGGTCGTTAACCTCATTGTGGCAGCGCTTTGGGCGAGCAGTACGAAATCGGGAGTTTACTAGAACGGCCATTCTTCTCGCCGAGAAGTGTTATTTTGAAGATTTGAAAGCGCTCCCAAAGCTGCTAGGAAAGCAAAAGGAGGAGAAAAGCAAAAGGAGGCTTGCCTACTGCCACATCGTGGCCATCCATGAACTCTCCCCGCGTCACCAACCACTGGGGCCAGCGATGTACGGTTGGCATGGTGTCTTCAAGTAACAAGTGCGTGGAGATATGGTGGAGCTTGAAATCGCCAGGACAACTTTCACCGGTGGATATAGTGGGACAAAGCGGAGTCGGCGCCGATGAGGAATCGGACGAGGAATCGACTGAGGTCCGGCCCCAATGCCCAGGGGTGCCATACGGACGAGCAAAGCAGATTAGACAGCCCGAGCAATGAACACCCCTAAGAAGACGTAAAGACTTCACACCTTTGTAAGACCCGAGTCACCTGACCTGCCCAATAAGGCTACGATATAAATTCACTATTTACACATGTTGATAATCTTCAATCAAACGAAACAACCAGCAAGGCAATTCAGTATCATTTTTCCGCAAGCCCGTTTGCACTCTGGACGAAAAACCGTTGGTGATGACGGATTCGACGAGCTTTCAGGTTCTATGCTTGGCTCTCACACAATGACGTTGCATGACTGACTTCGTGCGTTACACATTGTTAGCAAATCTCCCAGAGTACCCATTCTTCTACTCACAGACTGCAATGGGTTCAAGTTGGTTTTGAAACATTGCGCGTTAAGCCAATTGTCGGTGCACTTCCATATGCACCGGTTGCCACGTCTACTCCCTCTTGGTCATCTCGCCGGGTTCAAGTTGGTTTTCAAGTTGCCAATAATTTGGTCCCCACCTTTCGAAGCAGTAGATGGTCTCTCGGTGAGTAAGCAAACCAACACATCCTGTACCAACATAACATAATGAATGCCCTTGCCGCCGTCTACAGCCATTCGACTAACTAAGCTCGACTTCCTCACCATCGCCACCGCGCCACCTTACAGGAGCCACTTGCACGTGTCCTGGATAGATTGCTCCCGGACTCTCTGAAAGAGTAAGTCACGCACATCGTCGGCGTTGGCAGTGACTTGGACTTGGATGCCATATCTGGCAGCTACGATTACACTGTCGACGCGGTGCTGGCATGACGTACTCAGGCTCTGGGCTATGATGTCAATGCCATCGCCTTCCAAGAAGTGTCCCAGAAGCTCAATAAGTCAGTAAGTCCGAGACATCGGCCTTCTCTAACACCATATCATCTAGCTTCTGAAGGGAGTCGGGCGACGAACTGAACTTCGCATTCATTCGGACGATAAGCTTGTTGAGGAGCCGTTCCCCGTCGTCACATCGCGAACTCGTTATCTTCCACTCAATTCCATCCCTGCTAGACCAGAACTATTAAAAGGCTCTTTCAAGCTGATCCGCAAGCTTGGTGGAGAGGCGGAGTCTGAAGAATGATGAGTACCACGACGCACGAAGCGATTCACGATTCAGGTCTACATGAAGCAGAAGCTCGCTCGTGCCAAGCGATTCGATCTCCGAATTGGAGGACCTATAGGTGCAGTTTGAGTCGTACCATAACTCAAGCAGCTGAACATGTTCTATTACAGGCAGAAGAAGCAAGATCCCATCGGTGTGGCAGCGATCTCGATCGATTGGTCGGCCGATCAAATTTTGGACTTGCGTTACATGGCAGCAAATTATATGTTTTCTTATTGGTCGAAGGTTACTGATTATTTTTCCCGGCCCGAAGTTCAAGCTTGCAAGATCCGCATTAGCAAGATGATCTTGCTGCGGGAGTGACTGTGACAGTTGTCACACTATATAAGTTACGCGCTATTTAGTCTATGTACGTGTAACCTTACCCGGCGTTCGTTATGAGGTCGACTCGAGGCTCTACAACGTTTAAACTCCTTCCCGGGGAACAGCTCCCTGCCATACTTCGTATTCCTGCTTACAAACCTGAGGGGTCATCACCGTCGTCACCTTCATCCGATGACACGCACGCTTCTGAACACTCTGCCAAGAAGCTTAACTCAAATTATGAACAGAGAGTCCCTTCGGTCATGGTCAGTCCTTTTCTAGGGGTCAAAATATGCATGTATTGATAATCTGATATTAGACGATAACGTCAATTCCAACCTTGCAACCATTGCCGTGCCTTTTGGAGCAGTTCAAAGAGTGTCTAGAAGAAAAAAGGATGATGGCGAGGGTACTACTCCGTATACAAGAGTCGTACGAAGAACGCGAGCTGCTTCTACGTCGCCACCTCAGCCCGGCGGACTTCAATGTGTTGCTATCTGAACAGGAACCTGTGACCGTGAGAGCGAAATATGTCCATGCCATTTGTGAACATACTTTGCGGTCCTTTGCTATGCCAAAAAAATTGCCGTGTAGGTTAATTCATTGGGAGATTACCATTACTACTGTGTTGACGTTGACCACTTAGGCATGATGGAAGCGTGTTAGATGAGTCGTTCGTGGTACTTTGTTGTTGTCACTTCATAGATTGTATCGGTGTAAGTTCTTCGTTTCAGTAATGTATGAATTAGCAGTGTTTTCATTTGAAGTAATGTATTCTTCTCTCGGACTGTTCAAGTACCGGTTATTCTTTTGGATGTGGTGTGTCAGGAAATGGGAGGGTTTGAGACGTGACCGGTGACCCACAGGCTGGCCCGTACTTACCGAAGGCGGAGTATCTAAGCTAGCAACTTGATCAGGCGGCCGTCGTCATCATATATTCAACCTGCAAAACTCACCTAACGTTCGTCGTGGCTCATCTCTAACACTATGTCCGACACGATTCTCACGAAGACGTGTGTCTGTGGTCGCATTTTCACTGACCTGGGCGGGTTCACAAGGCACGAAAAAAGCTGTCGCAAGGGGAAAAAAAGATTATCAGACGTCCTTGCTAAGGCAAAGGAGGCATACCAAGCAAAAAAGGCGAGAATATCTCTCTCAAGGTGTGCAAGTGCCAATGAAAATGCATTTGCGAATATTAGCAAGGACAAGCAAGGCCTGGGCCCGGGGGAGAGTTGTGAAGGTAGCCAGAAAGCCGTGCAACTTCAGGTATGGTTCCACTCAAGAGTTGCGTTCCTTTGTCTGAAATATGTGTAGGGCACCTGCTCCTCTTCGCGGTCTCATCAACAATCTTCCGTCAACTCTTGCGGAGAGCGCGATAAATGTCTCGATGTATGTGTAGATTGTTCTGCATGTGCTCTGTTCAACAATGCTAAAGAAGTTTAGGACGATCTCCCTCTGGCGCAACGTCGGCAGCGACGCAAATATCGCCAGCTGCCAGTACGCTTTCGAGATGTGTTACCAGAGCCACCTCTCCCTCTCCCTCCCTCAGAGCTCGTTATTCCGCATGCCCCTGCGGAACAGACAACTCAACGCCAGACACCGAACTCTAGGCATGAGGCATGGTCAGAAACAACGACGACAACTTCATCCAATCTATCTGGTCTATCCTCGTCGAGACCCCGTACGCTACTCAGAACTTTTAAAACTTTGGTGAATAGATTTGGCCTGTTCCGTGCCTATACTACGGAGGCTCTTCCCTCACACGATCCCGACGACCCGTGCTCGATCGCACACGTATGGCAACCATCTACCCAAAGTACTGAGTCTCCAAAGGCCGGCAACCCATTCTATCCGTACCCGAACGACAATGCCATGCGTTTAGGCGACTGGTACTGGAATCAGGGTGCGCAAAAATCAAGAGAGAACTTCAAGCAACTCCTTAGCATTGTTGGGAATCCTGCATTTGATCCTGTGGACTTGTCCGGGGTTGCGTGGGATTCCATTAACCAAAAACTTGGCGATCACGATTCCGATGCGGGCTCGGACACCCCAGAATGGTTGCGTAACGACCGCGGCTGGAAGTCCTCTCCAATTACCATCTCCGTTCCCTTCAACAGTCGCTCAGTCAATCCGGGGCCCAGGTCTTACACTGTACAAGACTTCTATCATCGCTCTCTCATCTCGATCTTAGAGGAGAAGATTACAGACCCTGTCCAGGCTGCAAATTTCCACTTTGAGCCGTATGAATTACTTTGGCGTCCCCCTCACAAGGACCAAGATATAAGGGTTCACGGAGAGCTTTTTACGTCCGACGCGTTTCTCGACGCTCATAGGGAATTGCAAGAGTTGCCGCCAGAGCCTGGATGTGAATTACCTCGTGTCGTCGCCGGATTCATGTTCTGGTCAGACGCGACACAGCTCACAGTATTTGGCAACACAAAGCTCTGGCCACTGTACGTATATTTTGGCAACGAATCAAAGTATCGACGGTGTCAGCCTTCCAGCAAGTCTTGCTCTCATGCCGCTTATTTCCAAACGGTGAGTGGCCACTGCTATCGAGACGCATCCCTTTTTCATCTCACTGCTTTGCTGTTGCAGCTCCCTGATGCGTTCAAAGATTTCGTGCTGAATCATTTGGGCGGAAAACCCCTGAGCGATGCTTCCATAACCCATTGCAACAGAGAATTTTTCCATGAACAATGGAAAGTACTCTTGGATGATGATTTCATCAGAGCTTACCAACACGGTATTGTAATTACCTGTTGTGATGGCTTGAGGCGTCGTTTCTACCCCCGGATCTTCACATATTCTGCCGACTATCCAGAAAAGTTGGTTGTCGTGTCTTCTCATGAACTGTACTGATTTCCGTTTCTTTGCAGAACACTCATAGCATCAATACGTAATCTTGGCACCTGCCCTTGCCCACGCTGCAGGATGATGATGAAAGATGTTCAGAACCTTGGCACTGAAAAAGATACACAAGATCGGCAGTTACTCGTTCGCCAAGACAATCATGATCGTCGCGAAAAAGTACAAGCCGCACGGGATCTTATCTATGGACAGAACCTTGCGATCAATACACCTCAAGTTGAAGCCCTCCTCAAACCGGAATCGTTGGTCCCGACGTCGGTAAGCATTTCTAATACGAGGTGTGCTATCTTTCTTTAGTAAACGCAATCGTGCAGAACGCATTTTCAGACAAGCTATATCATCTGGGTTTCAATCTCTTCGTAATGTTGGTGGTGGACCTCCTCCATGAGTTTGAGTTAGGGATCTGGAAAGCTGTATTTACTCATCTTCTGCGCATGCTAGAATGTCACGAAAAGGGCAAGATACATGAACTTGATCACAGGTCTTCATTTTGTTCAGCGTATTTAATCCTGCTATTCACTCGTGCTCATATTTACTAGATATCGTCAAATTCCAACATTCGGACGAGATACCATTCGTCGATTTTCTCGAAATGTGTCAGAAATGAAGAGGATTGCAGCTCGTGATTTCGAGGATCTTTTGCAGGTTAGTAGTAGTTTGAACGGCATTTTAGCTCAATCTGATGACCACTCCAGTGTGCCATACCTGCTTTTGATGGATTGTTTGCGGAACCACATAATTCATCTGTGCTGAGCCTCCTTTCCCTTCTCTGTTTTTGGCATGGACTTGCGAAAGTTCGGATGCACACTGACGAGACCCTCAAGATCATGGATGACGTCACGGTCTCCCTCGGTAGAGAACTTCGTACTTTTAGTTCCCAAACGTGTTCTACATTCCCAACCCGCGAACTTAGGCGTGAAGCTGAAAGTCGACAGCGCCGCCAGCAACAGTCTCAGTCGCGTTCGGTACAAAAATCATCGCAAGCAGCGTCTCGTCATCCAAAAACTCTGAATTTGCAAACATACAAGCTTCACGCTCTCGGTGACTATGTGTCATCCATCAAGAGATATGGAACTACTGATTCCTATTCAACACAACTGGTACGGAATTTCCATCATGGCGGGGTTTACAGTTGAGCAATGTTCTATTTCTTGTTTGTTCCGCAGGGAGAACGAGAGCATCGGGTCGGAAAAGGACGTTTCCTACGGACTAGTCGCAAAGATTTTGTGCGTCAACTTACGCAGATCGAAAGGCGCCAGACGCGTATACGGTGTATCCGCGAGGGAGTAGACCGTGATGCGATGCACCCGACGTCCCTGGAACCTATTGCTAAGGACCCCAATGAACATTACCAGGTCGGAAAGTCGCAAAATCATCCTGTGGATATCTTGAGCTTTCTCCAGCAAGACGCTAGCGACCCAGCTATCAACGTGAGTAACACTTCGGCATATTGTTTCATTGGCGAGCTAATGTGAAACCAGGACTTCGCACTCAAACTGAAGCGCCATCTACTGCCTCGTGTTGTGGCACTCCACGCATCCAATCCGGGACTGTATAGCGATTCAAATCAAGCCCTCATGGTTGGGCTTGATGATACATTTGGTGCATCAACTGCCAGTCCGGACCATGTGATATTCAAAAGCAATCGCATCTATCGTCACTACGTCCTTCGTATCAACTACACAACATACGACGTTCGCCGCGCGGAAGATATCTTTAATCCGAATACCGAACATTGTAATATTATGATGCTACACTCTCAAGAATCTGAGGAAAATCATCATCGGTTTTGTTACGCCCGGATCATTGGAATATATCATGCTAATGTTCAGTACATTGGGCCAGGGATGAAAGACTACCTGCCGCGGCGCTTGGATTTCTTGCATGTCCGGTGGTTCGAACGCGTCCCACAACAAGACTTACATGGCCTTCACGCTCTGAAGTTGGTTCCGATGGACGACCCTGCATCCTTCGATTTTGTAGATCCTGCTGATGTAGTGAGAGGCTGTCACCTCATACCTGGATTCAGGCATGGGAGACTCTACGAAGAATTGTCATCCACGAGTATCACACAGCTCGGAGATTCAAAGAACTGGAAGTTTTACTATGCTAACAGGTATGGACAACCTACTCATTTTTGTTTTAAGCTTATACTGGTGTAAAGATTCGTAGACCGTGATATGCTTCTGCGGTATCATTGGGGTCTCGGCGTTGGGCATACCTATTCCCATAATGCGAGCTCCTCAGACTCGGACGACTCGAACCACACATTTACTGAGAACGAAAATCGCTCAATTGCACAAGCCTCCTCCTCCTCCTCCTCCTCCTCTATGCTGATCACACCCAAGATACAGTCTCAAAATCACGTAGTATGCAGTACGAGGGCCCGAATCCCTGTGGACGATCGTGATCCCCATGAAGAGTTCATCCTTTCTCATTCGGATGGTTCGGAACTGGAATGCCAGTGGGAGATCGACTCCGAGTCTGACTCGTCTAGTACTGACTCGGAAGCAGACGCCGAAATTCAAACTACCTACGCACTATATGATGGTGGTGACTCTGATTATTGAATACACGGTGACTTCGAATGTGCTCGATATGACGGCGATGCCGATTATATCTACCGCCACGTCACCGCGTACGCGCGCATTATTATGTAGTACTTTTGAAATGAAACTCGTACTATCCATCTACTACAACTCCGATGGGCTATCTACATCTCAATACGCCTTTCAATCACCCGGACGGTCCGGATAGCCGTAGCCTTAATGTTCTGGAGTCTTGCTCGATCTTCCTCTCCTTTTTTTTCTAAATCTCTTACCAGCCGATCGCACGCCAAACCTCGCACAACTCTAATACGTCGTCCAAACCACCGGTACCCCCGACCTCCACCTCTCTCTGCCTTCTTATAAGTAGCAATCACGACAAACCTACCGACACCTAGCACCCATGCACAAGATTCCTCGCTAAGGTACGTTTTGCGGGCACATGCCCTCGCCCTCTCCATCTCGGCCCTCCCGCTCGCACGTCCTCGCTTGTTGAGTGACGACACGATGACACACGATGATGGCGAGATGACGACGGAGGCGACAACACGGCATGGCTGCCATGGCATACCTGCCCTTTCCTTCTCCTTACTCCCCCCCTCGTACAACCTCACTCGGCCACCCTCGCCTTGGCCAACACGACAACGCGATGACGATGTGACCACATTCATCACTCCGGTCAGTATGCCATCCGAGCTTTCCTAGTACAGATAGCACTGCTTCGCTTCCCCGTAGTACTTCAAGGCGCAATCACCTCTCTCCGACTCCGACTCCAGTACATCAAGTATTGCGATTCAGTCACCACCAAAAAGAACGTCCACTTTCAGAACTCCGATACACCTGACAATAATAGACTGGGAGAAGCACTGAAGCTTGGGGGAGCAATGAATCTTGATGTGGAACGAGGTCAGTGACCGTCGCTTGCTACTCTGTGCGTACTCATTGACGTGGCTAGCAAGAAACATAGGATGGAACCTGTCAACTTCCATCCAATTTCAACCTGAACCGTGACCAACTCGTCGTGGACAAAGTGACATTTGAAATCGAAACGTTTAAACTTTACTCAGGAACGATTCGTCTCAACCTCTTTGCTGATGCTATCATTGATGTGCGTGCTTTCAA
>JBBPOM010000406.1:0-27705 GCA_038091455.1 Leccinum uliginosum
CTTCGCGTGCACCTTCGAATTCGTCTTCCTCCTATTTTATTTAGTTATTTTTAAGTCAATTTTGTCCCATGGCGGAGTGTGTGTACTCTATGGGGACAATCTACCTAAGCTGGAGCTCCTGCTCCTATGACTCCGTCCATGATCTCGGACGATACAAGGGAGGCATTGCAGTAAATATTGTAACGAGGTTTGGTTAGAGGGGTGTAAGCAACAAAGATGGAAGGTATCATAGAAGGCTATATGAGCCGTCATGAAGTTCGCAACCGTATGACGACGAAGGCAGACGATGAAATGGAGTGAAAGAAATAGGTGAAATATTGTAGAACCGACGGGGCCAGAGAGATGGGATGGCTGACGGGCGGTTGTGGCGATTGACGGTTGGCGGAACGTGGATGCGAAGCGTTCCCCACAAAACTAAACTAAACTTGATGATTCCATGGGCATAGCGCGCAAGTGCTTCATTGTCCACGCGGCTGTGTGGGATTCACCATGCGCAAGGACCGTCAATCGTTTCGGCTTCTTTACATCAAAGTAGTATGGACCCCGGAGGTTTTGCTGCTTGTCACCGAGGCAGTCAGGGTTGTTGCACTGATATCTGTAACCTCGTGAGTTGGAAATCCGCTTCCATTTTTCCTGTGCGGCACCACAACTTGGACACTGTACCGGGACATCCTTGCCCCATGGTCGATGGTCAATGTCCCCCCAAAGATATCTCGTCGTCTTGATGAACTTGCGATCCGGAGATAAAAGAAGAACATAGACACCGGAGTGGCGATGGAGATCATTGGAGTTGCTCAAGGCAACCGGCACAGCATCTACAATCGAGCGGCCCTGAATGACGACCAACTCAGTGAGTGCGACAAGAAACGTCCATGCCACAGTGGGATGGAAGCGACGAGCGTCGAATGCTATGGTTGCCGAAAATCCGATCCTACAAATGATGCCGTTGGTGTATACTAACTCTCGTTAGTGATGGAGATATAACTCACTGCATGACAGCCTGTGTAAATTCTTTGCGGGAAGTAGAGTGGCGAATGTACCCCCCACAGCTGAGAGTGTACAATATCGCGTTCGGGGAGATGTCCTTGAACGGGTCCAACAAGACTTTGAAGAACTGTGGACAGCCGTAAGTAGGGACGGTCCGAGGCAACTAGAAAATATCGAATACAACATACCTCCTGGATCTCAGCGGAAATCAACTGACCGCCTCTCACCCCAGCAAAAAGATCGCCTCGGTCTTCATCCGTGTGTGTAGACAGTATGAAAATCACCCTGGACAGACCAACGGCGAGGAGCTTCTTAGTGACTGCTGTGGCTTTCTTTGAGAACGCGTTCGCCTTTGCTTGAGTTCCCAAGTCGAACGGCATGTCTGTCGCCAAAAGTGCACCACTATGAGCAAGATACGGTTGAAGGAATTCATGTAATACGTTGACTAGTCCTTTAGCAGGTATGTGATCTTTGAGACGAAGGTGGATAATAGCAATCACAGGTGCATCTATGATGGACCTTGGAGATAGCTCAAAGCGCCCAGTTACGCGTAACGGTTGAGCAAGCACGGGCAACTCATCTCGATAAAAGGCCTATAAATAAGATGAGAACAAGCGGCAGCAAATCCGAGTGGCACCGTGACGATGCAGCAGGCTCACCATGTAAGGAATAACCATGTTTGTCTTCCTGTTGTCCAAGAGATGGCAGGAAACGCAAAGATATTTGACATCTTTGTGCAGAAGGACTGAGAGGGATTCGGGGGGAACCTCGACACATTTCTTGCACGCAGATCGCACACAGACGCTGCATCTCCATAGGTCCCCGCCATCGGCACACATATGACAAAACTAAATCAACATGCGTCAAAATTTCAGGGAGAGCACATAACTGAGGTGCACTCACATCGTTGTTGCCATCGCACGATTCCTCTGATGACCCTAGGGAAAATAACGCCTGAAGGCCAGGTCGGACACAGGAACCATTTGTTGTGGGTGTGATTAGTTGAGCCGGAGGCTTCGGATCTAGTTCGGGGATGGTGATTTGCATTGATCCGAGTGCGGGAGGCAGAACGCCATGATCCGAGGAGTCAGAATCACTGTGGTCTGTGAGAATTGAGCTTGTAGGCTGAAGCGGCACTGGCACAGCACTGGGCTCCAAGTTCGAGGCCTGTGAAGATCCCAACTTGGAGTCGCATGGGGCGCGAACGATGAGCGTAACTCGGGGGGCCCTTCCACCCGTTGTCTTCTTGGCGGTCTGCTTGGTGCGAGCCATGATGCAGTGACAGCCAAGAATGGCGGTCGGTGACAATTTTCGAACGTGACGTGACCGCGTGACCCATTCATGTTGAACTTGTTGAAACGTCTATCTAACTTCGACCTCACGGTGTGTCCTCGCGACCCCGTCAACTTCGACCTCATTCATGGCGGCGTGTCCTCGCGACCCCGTCAACTTCGACCTCACGGTGTGTCCTCGCGACCCCGTTCATGGCGGCGTGTCCTCGCGACCCCGTCAACCTCGACCTCACGGCGTGTCCTCGCTACCCCGTTCATGGCGGCGTGTCCTCGCGACCCCGTCAACTTCGACCTCACGGTGTGTCCTCGCGACCCCGTTCATGGCGGCGTGTCCTCGCGACCCCGTCCTTGGTGGCGTGTCCTCGCGACCTCGTTCATGGCGGCGTGTCCTCGCGACCCCGTCAACCTCAACCTCACGGCGCGTCCTCGCGACCCCGTCAACTTCGACCTCACGGCGTGTCCTCGCGACCCCGTCCTTGGTGGCGTGTCCTCGCGGCCCCGTCAACCTCAACCTTACGGCGTGTCCTCGCTACCCCGTCAACCTCAACCTCACGGCGTGTCCTCGCGACCCCGTCCATGGCGGCGTGTCCTCGCGGCCCCGTCAACCTCAACCTCACGGCGTGTCCTCGCAACCCCGTCCTTGGTGGCGTGTCCTTGCGGCCCCGTCAACCACAACCTCATGGCGTGTCCTCGCG
The DNA here is from genome assembly GCA_038091455.1 of Leccinum uliginosum. NCBI lineage: Eukaryota > Fungi > Basidiomycota > Agaricomycetes > Boletales > Boletaceae > Leccinum > Leccinum uliginosum. Next base: position 2,975 of record JBBPOM010000406.1, read on the forward strand.
ACCCCGTCCATGGTGGCGTGTCCTCGCTACCCCGTCAACCTCGACCTCACGGCGCGTCCTCGTGACCCCGTCCATGGCGGCGTGTCCTCGCGACCCCGTCAACTTCGACCTCACGGCGTGTCCTTGCGACCCCGTCAACCTCAACCTCACGGCGTGTCCTCGCGACCCTGTCCATGGCAGCGTGTCCTCGCGGCCCCGTCAACCTCCACCTCACGGCGCGTCCTCGAGACCCCGTCAACCTTCACGGCCCGCTGTTTTTGCCATGGAATGGCCTTGTCGGGAAGGGATTCAGTCAGGTGATTGGGGAATTGATAAGTCATGGAGCCCAGGGTCTATAAAATTTCTACCGTAAGCCACCTACTTCGCACCTCCGTGAGCTTCCCCAATCAAACCTCCGGATCCTTGACCGCCTGGAGGGCCTTACTAAGAAAATTGTGTGTCTATAATCTGCGTTCCGTTGTAAGGTGCCAAAAAGCTACGACTATTGAACAGTCTCACGCCGATCATTCCTCAGCTAGCTAGCCCCTTCGCTGCCAGCAGAGCGAGCTTGTGAACCTCACCACCTGGATAACAAACGTCGCAGTGCACCTGGTTGGGTATCTGGCCGCACTCCTTTGCCAAAGTTTCTCCATCCATATATTCCATCGCCTGATAGACCTTGCACTTGTCACCGTGCAGTAGTTGGCCTAGCTGACAAAGCATATCAACATCCGAACGATGGTCCTGGGACGGAAGTACAGCTTTTGCAGTAGTGGTGGTGAAGAACACGTGGGACTCCTGTCCATCTCTACCAGCTCGCCCGACTGCCTGTAACACTGACATGAGGCTGTACTTTGGCGCATGGATGACGATGAATCGGACGTTAGGCTTGTCAACTCCCGTTCCGAATGCTGAAGTGCATGCCATCACCCTGCCCCCCTCATTTTCCCACAGTTGCATGTTGAACTCCTTCCCCTTATCGCCCTTTGGAAGCTTGCTGTGAAAGACAGGACACTGATACTCGGTAGAAAATCGTTCTGCTTCGTCGCATGAGTTGAAAAATACGAGCATTCTTTCTCGCTCCTTCAGCCTTTTCGCAAGAGCATGGACCAAGTTCCGTAGCCCTGCCACTCCGCTCACAGAAAGGGTATGCAGGCCAATCTCCGGACGGTTTGTGGGTGACCGAATGAAAGCAGTGTTCTCTGGTTTCATATTGTATGGGTTCAGCAGCTTTTGTTGCAGTATAGGAGGGGCCGTGGCAGACAGCAGATACAGCTGCATTTCTTGATCAGACACCCAGCGTGCAAGCCTTTTCCAACTGGTTTCACGATCTGGCGGGCAAGAGAGCATGTCGTGGTGTTCATCGATGAATATAGCCGTGAATTTTGGGACGCCTTCCATGGCCAACTTGCTACAAAATGGGTCAATATTTTCTACAGCGGGAATGATAACTAATGAGGTGCTCACTTGCAGAACTTTTGACACCCGACGTGCTCAACCTGAACAAAGAGGATTTGAACATCCTGGTGAATGGCCCCGATCCCATACTCGACTGCTTGAAGGCCATGCCTTTGCGCAAGCTGACATTGCTGGTTCAGGAGCACCGTGAAAGGACAAACGACGATGAACCGCGCGTCCGGGTCAAGTAGAGGAGGTATAAGCCACAGCATGCTTTTTCCTCCGCCTGTCCGCATGGTTATCAAACCATCTTGTCGCTTTCGCATTATCAATAGAAGGGCCTCCATCTGCGACCTGCTCTTCTCGCAAGCGGTGGGGTTTTGCGTCAGCTTTTGAATGCCACACCTGACATTTTCCCGAAGCACATCGTCTTCACAGCCACGATGCAGAACATTCTGCACCAGTGTGTTCTCCGCCGTGTGACCTGATAATTTGGAAACCAATGGAGATGAGTGGAATGCTGGGAAGCGGTTCACTTGGCCCTCCTCATTCTCCACCAAAAAATTGTCCTTCTCGCAACCGACCTGGTTATGCCGCGTCCTCTTTTTTCGATGCGAGGGCGCTGTCTCTTCCTGGGTGGTAACTTCAGGCGTGGAAGGTCTCTTTCGTTGCCTAGGAGATTGCATTGGCAAGTGCGTAGAAGACCCAGGTGGGTCCTCAGCAATGAAGGGTGAAGAAGGGATCTCTAAGTTGTCCGCATCATCGTCCATGTAAAGGGGTGTCCTGACTGCCTGCGTCGAGTCTTCATCTGCAGCAAGGCAAGGTGCTCCTCCCCCTAAGGTCGCAAGCTTTTTGATATTTTTTTCCGTCAGGCCGATGGCTGCCAGCTTTCTTAAGACTGCATCCGTGGCGCCGGCTTCCTGTGAGCCTCCACCTGAGGTACTAAGGGGTGGCGCTTCTTCCAAGTTCTCAAGCTTTTTGATATTTTCTGCGGTCATGCCGATGGATGCCAGCTTGCTCATGACTGCGTTAGCAACCATTTCGGAGACCTGGGCAGCAAGCTCCCTTGCATCAAGGGGCTTCTCAGACGTAGCTACCATTCCCTTGGCAGGCATGTGCTCAAGAGGCTTCTGAGGTCCCATACCAAGCAGGCTGGACCACTCTTTGGCCAACCAGCGATGCTTCGCCAGGCTGCTGTTGGAGAGGCGGGGCACTGCACCGTGAACGATTGCATAGTGGGCAAGATCTACTTCGGTGGAATGATCGGCAGCCTCGGCAAGGAGATCATCGGCACAGCTAGGAAATGTCTCGTTCGGAGAAATAAACTCCCGTCCAAGAGTGATCATCCCTTGGCGGAAATCGCTTGCACCCCAGGCGCATTGAAAGATTTCTTGATTGCGCCTTTTAACAGTACCGTAGAATACCTCCGCTGTGATTCTGACGCCCTTCTCAACGCAAAGATAACTGGTAGCAGCAGGGTCAGATTTTCAACCCAAAATGGCTGACGTGACGGCAGTGCTTACGTGCGGTACAATGAGCGTGACTCTTCGCCGTAGACGATCCCTGCAAGGATGGCCTGAGTCTCTCTCTGCCCGCTGCCCAACAGCACCAGCACAAGGTCCCGAAGTGGCTCAGCTAAAAATGCGGGGATGCAGTTGTCCCTCCCCTTCATGTTGGTGGTTTTGCTGTATCTGCCCAGCAACAAGGCCTCGTTTCCCTGAAAGATTAAATTGCGAGGCCTGTCCGCATTGCGCAGTTGGATCTGCAGGAACTGACTGACGCGGGTGGACAGCTGTGTGCCAACAAAAAGTGCATGGATGACATGCCCCCACATCCTGTCCGAACGGCGGAGGAATTCTTTGATTGCTACCTCGTCCCAACTCCAACAGCCGTTTCCTGAGAGTGAGCCGAGCTTCCAATTTTGGACTGATGACAAAAAGAAGGCGTGTTTGCGATTACTGAAGGGAGCTTCTTCTAGAAAGGAGTAACATCTGTCCGTCTTGCTTATATCATCGACTATGTGCGACTCTGACGTAGCGGGCCAATCATCTTGCTGACTAAGCTGCAGGAAAGCAGCCTTCGCATCACAGATTAATCTTGCCATCCCGGTTCGGAGGCGGTCAAGATAAAGTGTCTCTGTGCCAATAGAAATCCACGAGCGATCGGGGTCAACAAAAACGTTGGGGTCCTGCACCTGGGAATACGCCAGCGCAGATGCCACTTGCTGAAGCTCCCACACCATGTTAAACGTTGTGGGGCTGCCCAGCTTCAGCACCAAGTCGTGCAGCTGACCAACACGACTGACGCAGGAAGAGGGGTGCCAATGTCAGCAACATTCCCTCATGAACAACCAACCCACCCACTCGATCATGGCGTCCTCCATCCCATCTCTTGGGTTCTCACAAGAAAGAGCCTCGTACAAAGCCACAACTCGGCAGAAATATTTGAGCTTCGCGAGCATCGGCGTGAGACTGGCCGCGTCCATGAATGACCCATCGTCCCGCAGGGCCATTAGCCAGATGAAGCGGCGGATGGGGTTGTCCCAGGCGCCCAGTCTCTTTGATTCTGGGACGTACACGAGCGACCAGCAAAACGCCTGGTATGCCAGAATTGCCTCCGTATTGATACTCTGCGACTGCTCTGCTGCATCCTTGACCAACTGCTTGATGAGAGAACGCAATTTCTCCTGCTGAGTCTTGGTATACGCGAAAGGTGTCTTGAATTCGTGGCCCTGCTCCTTTCGCACCATCGCCCTAATCATTTGCGAAAAAAACGCCAGGTAGTTGTCGTTGTCGTCAGAGAGAAAGCGAAAGTACTTTGATCTGCATTTTGGCAGCAGTCAACTCGGGCTGCGTTCTATCCAAAACCGTGACAGCACTCACTGTTCGGCTGAGAACCCGGAGCCATTCAGCAGCACCTTCGCGATGGTGAAAGCGTGGGGCATTTCGTGCAAAAACTTCTTCGCGCGCCTGTGGTGCTCCCTCACAACCCTGTCCAGAGAATTCAAGACCCCCCCATGCTCTGCTGGTGAGGGTTTCTGTTTGATCCTCCAGGCAGCCTTTCTCTGCTCGGGGTCCTTCCGAATCTCTTCCTGAAACTCATCCCACATAGTAATCTTCAGAAGTGGTGGTCGGTCGCGATCAGAACTTCCAGAAAGGATGGGGTCACCCCTCACCGAGGGCAAGAACTGGAGGCGGAGGTAGTCTCGCATGTCGAGGTCGCTCTCTTCAGTTGCATTGGCGTCCACCTCGAAGTACTGCCGGCCTACTCCATGAAAAATGGTTTGGACCACCGTTTCCTCACGGTCTGTATCGTGCGCCAGTCCTTGGCCATGCTGCACCCTGGCATGCTTCAGCAACGTCTGGAAGTCGCGAACGCTGTATCTGCAGTTAAGCGGATCTGCCCTGCAGCTATATCCAGGTACGGGAGCAGCGATCCCTTTTACCGGGGGCCCGCCCGCCTGGAGAGCGGGCGCTTGGTCAGGAAGTTCGCAAACCCCACGTTCCTTGCAAAATGCTTTGAATACCACCTTTTCTTTTCTACTCGTGGTAACACCGTGCTGATTCTTCGCATGGCCCAGTGCGGCTTTGGAGAAAATACCAACTTTACACTGCCGGCAGATGAGCACCAGCAGCTTTTTGTGCATGACTAAACCAAGCCGATCCAGAATCTCCCCACCCACCACATTGTTGTCTTCAGGAAGGAGTTTTATAGCCCTTCGCTTGGCTTTTGGAGGCTGGTGTCAGAGTTATAACCAGGTGAGTGTGCTCAACAAGCATACCTTTGCTCCCTAAGCTTTCCTCACCCCCAACAGACCTCTTTTCTACCTCAGACCCATGGACAGGGCCCTCTGGATGAGGAAATCCTAGGCATGGTCGCCTTTAAGTTGTTTCTTCCGTAGCTTATCAAGATTTCTCACCTGCGCCCGCTGTGTCACAGAAAACGGCACCAGGAGTGCCTGGAGGCGATTCCTCCGCCAAATGATTTCCTGAGAGACCGAGAAGGCTCAGCATTAGGTCCCCCATCGATTATAAGAAACACAGGCCACACTCACCTCCCGTCTGCTTAAGCCCCGGCCAGCCAGCAGCATTAGTGCGGCCTTGGCAGGTGGAGACTGATGAAAAGGAAACCAATCAGAATCCATCTCCCTTCAGGAGAAGCGCGCTCACCGTTTTCTAGAAAAGGGACCTGCGGGTTGCCCTCAGGTGTGACACCGGATGCCGCGGGTGGTGGAGCTCTGCTGCCGCCACAATCTCGCCCTGAAGCCCCCCCCACCTCACTTTCTGGGGAACATTGAGTGACTGGGTGAGCGAATTCAAAAGAGCCTGTGCCTTACTCCCGGGTGGTGTGAAAGAAAACCGCTGCCCGCAGGTGTTGAGCTGGGATGAGCCCGTCAGTGACGGCGGTGGCGTCGACGACTCGCTTGTGGTTCCGTGCGCAGCATTGACGTGCTTGGTGAACGCCTCCCTGCTTGTGTAGGAGCGCCTACATTGATTGACAGGGCAGTGCAGCCTGCCGCCATCCCATTCAACAGCGTATTTCTTGCCGTTCGCAGCGACTGGGGGAATTTGGGAGTGCTGGCTCCAGCGGTGATGGCTGCGGGTGGCGGCGTTTTTGAATGTTTGTTCGCAATTAGCGCAGGGAAAGGACATGGCAGCAGCAGATGACAGCGGAACTTTGCTTGCAAGCCCCTTCGTCTTTTATGGCCAGACCCATCCAGACCAACGCTGCCTGAATGCCAAGCAGCCCTAAGATTTCGGTCGCACTGGAAGAACCACCCAACAACCAGCATGCGACCTCAGCGCCGTGCGAGGTTTCATAAAGCATCGGCGGATCGACAATGCAGCTCCATGGGTGACAGCCGCCTGTCTGGAACCCGGAAGCCAGAAGCCAACCTCAGGGGGATTAGGTAGTGACGAAAACGACAAGGGCCGTACCTGTCACAGCGCAAACAGGTTGCAAAGAACTGCAGAAAATAGGCGGCGATGACACACCTCGGCCTTGGTTCTTCACCGGTCACCTGTCTCCTCGCTTAGCCAAGTGAGGGCCTTAGTCTGCCATTGCTGTCACGGGAGCCGTTCAAGGCCCGCATCCTGCCCGAGAATCCCGCTGCTCGATGAGCTGCTAAATGCCCTCTAAGTCCCAGATCACATCGCTTAGACGGCGGAGCACGCTTGAATTGAACAATTGATGGCGGGAGGGTTGCATTACGAAGGGACAACCTCACGTCATGGAAAAAGGATCAGCACCCTTTTCGGTGAAGAGCCACGGCCCAGCGGCGATGGGGAAGTTAGAAAGCGGCCTAAGTCATGGTAGAAAGCACCAGAACATAAACAAGGGAATTTGAAGCGAAGGGATGAACGAGGATCACCTCAGGCTGGAGAGCAAGGCAAACCAGGTGGTCCACTGGCAGGCGGTGACTCGGATTCGCTTGATGATTCGAAGCCAAGCGTCCCGCCGCTAGCTCGGGCGGAACCAGGTCTTTGCAGCAAAAGACTCGTCAGGTGTTTATATCTCCCTATTCTTATACTTACACGCCCTACGGGCACTCCTGGACTCGACTATATTCGATCGATAAGTAAGAGGAACGGACAAAACGATCAAAAGGGGTTCGCTCGGAAAGAAGACGGAGTCGTAGGGGGCTGTGTCGAGAGTCGCACGCCACACGTAAACAACTGACTGTCACGCCAAGTCCCCAACTCCGCTTCCCACAAAGTTGCACAGGTGAGTTATGGCATGACGTCGGTTTACAGCCTTCTCCAGACCGAAACCGGACATCACGCCGTCCGTTTGTTCCGCAGCTGTGCGGAATAACTTGTCCACCTTGAGTTCTTGCTGGAGCTCGTCCGTCTCCTGCTACACCGCATGCCACTCCCGGCCGCCAGTAACGCTGCATGCTTTCTAAGCGTGACGGCGCATTCGGAGGAGTCGCCGAGAGGCTCGTCTTCGGAGGGTTGAAAGGGAGTTATGGATTCGTTGATGCCTTTGATGCATTGTTCGATGGACTCGACGCGTTCGTTCATGCTCACGGTGGCATTCTGCGGCCATCTTAGCCTCCACGCCCTCTGCTTGAGGCTTGCGCCGCAACTCTTTTATCTCTACGCGACGACGCGGGGCGTTAGCGCTGCGTGGGATCACACGGTAACGAGGGAAGACGAACCAAATATGCGCGTCTGCACGTCGGAAACGGCGTAGGAGGACTCAGCGATGTGGGTCGAGATGGCCAGCAGGCGGGTGTCCCTGAAACAGAGGGCCTTCTTCAGCTTCGACCGCCAGACCATCGTTGTCGTGCGGACGAAAGTGATAAGGCTCTTACTTTTGATTTTTTGATTTTTTTTTGTCTTCCGGTGGGCATTGGTGGCGGTTCGCTGTTCGCGACGTTGCTCTGTATAACGAGTACACAGGGCAAATTGATTCGCGTAAGTTTCCAAAAGTCGCGAGGTGGCGCGAGGCCCGGACAAATTGCAAAGACATGGGTACTTACCTTGGTCTGCTCGGGTCAAGGAGATACTGGACGAGGACGCGGAGCTGATGGTGCTTGCGGTCAAGGCGGCGGAGGGGTCGAGGGAGTGTTGGTGTTGGTGTTGATGGGAAAGAGGCGTCGAGCCGGTGGTGGTGGGAGAGAGGAGTGCCGCGTGTGTTAGGGGAGGTGGTGTGTGCGGAGGAGCGAGTGGCCCCGAGCTGGAGGATACGCCGCGTCTGCTCCGACTCGGAGGTGGCTTTGTGCGATCGAGCGCAGACGGTGGAAGACAAGACGAGACGCGACGGATCCTCGAATGCCGAACGAGCCAGGTAACTGGAATACTGTCAGATGTGACCAACGGCTCGCTTGAGATGGTACGCAATACGCGTTCGTTGAGCACGCGGTGACAAGTCGGCGAGCATATTATATAGCCCGTTGGTAACTCGCCATGAATACCTTGTCGCTCTCTTTGATTTCATCAACAAAGAGGATCATGACCTCCCACTGTCCTGCAAAGTTCTTGGCCAGCACGCATCGCAGCAGGACTGACACCGTCTCAATCGCTCGCTGTCGGACGTTCGCGTCCTCATTGTTCCTGGCTGCAAATCGAGTACATATGATGAACAACGAGTTCAAAACCGACTACTAACAAGACGTGACCAGTAAGTCAGCATAAGTGGTTCTGGGGATAAACAAGTCAGCCCTTGTGTACTACGTGCAGGCACTCGTCTTTCAGCAACACGACCAATAACTTGTTCAGAAAGTCGTGGTCGATGTCAAGAGCAAAGAAGTCTCTCCAGAGCTAATGTTCGGTAGTACTTGGGCAAGATATGGGCTGAGGCCCTCTTCGCTCGTCGGATGAGTAGCTTTCTTGGAACTTCGGTCTTGTTAATTGTCGTAGGATATTTGGTATTTGCCAGTGGTATTTGCGAGATTTACTCACGATCACCATCCTGGGTTCCGAGTCGCAGAGCTCATCACCAAATATCCGAAATTTGTTGGCGCTCTTTCCCAGACATACAACGATGTCACTCTCAGTAAGGCTGTCCAACGTACTAGTACCACTGCCCCAAACTGACTCATCGATGCACATGATACAGCACAGAAATGGACCGATGTTCCAGTTCTCGAACTTCCAAAGTGTGGACGCGGTGCGATCATGGGTCTTCGACCCTCTTTTGTGAGCAGAACCATCTCGTACTGTAGTTGCGAATGATGCCGCTGACCCTTTCCCTGGCCACAGACTGGAGGCGAGGCACCCTTGACGTGCATCGTTGTGCCGTGTGGGCTTGCTGCAGGAGTCCCTCAGCACATCGTGGTGCGTCTCCAACATGGCGTGCCTCCCACGTGCTTGAATTCTTGCAGGATCCGTGACGTGTTGGATACTGTAGCCTGATAACCAGCTTGCAGGCGCGCCCGACTCGCTCCATGTTGCGATCTGTTCTGAGGACTCGTCGATCGTGTGCTATAAAGTCAGCAAAGGCATAATGAAGCCTCAAGTCTGAGAGGTAGTACTCGATGATCGCTGGGACACACACTGATAATGCATTGACTCGGAAAGCAAAAGGTGTCCAAATGTTGCGGAATTTTGTGCCAATATTCGTTACGTTCGCTTCTGCTACCGCAACAATCCATCGTATCATGCATCGACCATCTCCGCGATCCAACTTGGCAAGTGCTTCGTGCTTCGTCCCTTATCGATCATCCTGAAACCCTCCCTGGCAGGCTCCCTCATTCTTCGAACTCCTACTACGAATGCCCTGCAACCCGTCCTTTCCCCCTCCACCTCACCCCCATCATCCTCATTCATGACCTCACCTTCATCTTCTTCCACCGCTCTAGGGAGCTCAAATCCCTCGCCGTCCGGCCGGGGCGTGCTAAGTCGCTCGCAACGAACGACATGTGGAAAAGGATACGGATGTCGAGTAGCGCAGTGAGGGAGGGAAATAGATGGCCTCCCGATCCAGGTAGGCCCGTCGGGACCCTGCACTCTCAACTATAAGTATATGGTATACTTCGCTGATCATTCCTATCGCAGGTTGGAGCGGTCGCGATGTATGATCACATGGGTGCAAAGAAGCGGACTCCGAAACAGACTCGCCAGGATACCTTTCCAGTGTACGACGCACGAAAATGCACCATCTACTGTTTCCCTGCCCTTCCTCGATGCTTTTTTTTCCCTCGACGATAGTATGACCGTACGTCGGGGTTGGCACTTTCGGCTATAGATCGTTTCGTCGAGTCCCTGACTTCAGGGATTCGCTGGCTGACTCTCATTCACCAGGGGTTCGTGCCCACTGGCACGTCTCATGTCATGCCATCTAGCCCAGCATTTACTAGCTCTCCCACGCCCATCGTGCCGCTATTGCCACCCTACCCTCGTTATCCGGTTCCTTACCGATGTCGCCAGGGGGAACATATGTAGAATGCAACCGACAATACGGGGCCAATCCGCCCAACAGAAGAGGTGATGCCGAAACTCATCGCGAAAGCACAAATACGTTGCAGATGAAGCTCTCGACAACGTCATTGTCGTTGAGTCGTTGAGTCGTCGTCGTCTGACACGCCTTGTCTCAAACATCATGGTCGATTTTTCACATGCGAACGTCAGGAAGCAACGTCTCTACAAACTAGCTATCCAGTCCTCGAAAGAGTGGGTTGGACCCCACTCATCGCGGCTGCACAGCGGATCCCAGACCTTGAATTTATTCAAAGGACATTTGCCGGGTAAGTGTGGTCGCGGATGTCAACGAAGATGTTTCGGCAGCTGCCGCAGCGGTGGCTCCCCCCCTTCGACTCACGCCTCTATTCAGGGGTCAGATCAGAGCGCAGCGATGGGAAGCTTGCACCACGGCGAAACAGTCACCTTGGTTCAGATGCTGGGATTTCGGTCACACGGTTTTTGGATTCGCCAGTCTTTGGTGATCTCTTTCGACCCGATATACCTCCACACGTGTCGTCCATAGGGTGTTTTGGAGCCGAACGGATCGATGAAGACGCTGTGGAGCCCAGTGTTGTTGGCTCGGGCAGGCGTAGAAGGCGCTCCGGACCCCCCCTCTTGAATCCACACACCCCCAAGCGATGGACGACGATCAAGTGGTGGAGAATGTCATGCTTCAAATATGGTTTGGATCCGCAGCCAGGCGACGGGCAAATGGTGACGTTGTCGACCGAAGCGATGTGTCTTTTGAGATGGCCGGAGAATACCGTCTGGTCGTGGAATCTGGCGAAGACGAGGTATGTGAGCGTGAAATCATGGATCAGAGAAAGCAGCTGGAAGCCACTCACTGGCACATCCTTTCAACTATGGAAAGCCGGTCGTCGTGCACGCACCAAATGCAGAACATCGGTGCAAACGCGACGCCGTGCTCGATGTGGCCATGGTATTCAGGAAGCTCCCCCTCGAAACCACTCCCGACTTCAAACCCCACGCACTCGTCTACATCTGGGTAGGAACGGATCCCTATGGGTTTGACATCTCCGCAACTGTCCTTTCTCCGAGAAAACAGGGGAAAGAGGTCGTCGTAATGCTCTTTACAGTGGACCTCCCAGTCCAGGCCGTCGCCGGGGATGTCCCGGAACCTGCATGGGAGGGGTAAGCAACCGGCCACTCCAGAACGGAAGCACCAACCATAGAGAGCATGCATAGCAGTAGTGTACCGCTGCACGGTCGTGAATATCTACCGCATGGAAGCGGGCAAGATGTGTTCCCCAGTCATTTAGTCAGAACGCGGGTCGACCCGGAGGAAGGTGCGTTCGTCCATACCCCATTTCTCCCTTTGCGCAATTGAACGAAGCTGGGATCTGTGTACAGCGCCATCTTCTCGTCGACGGACCCACAGCAATGAGCGCCAGGCGTTCTCTATTCTGAACGCCAGGAAGCGCACCCTGTAGGTCCATCCGTACCGTCATGCTCTCGTAGCTTCGCTGCGGATATGGATGATCGCTCGGCTGAGAATTATGGCCGGACATCCGCTGAAAACACTGATCAATCTGTGGCGTCAGCGAGCGTGACACAGACAAAACGCACCCGGGAAGCCGTTTCTACGACTAAAGTGTCGCAGGTGGCGGTAGGCGGCACTATAGTTCATGGCCTTCTCCCTGCATACGACCCAACCCGCGTCCGTCCCCTCCTCTTTTCTGAACACGGGTGGATTGAGGGCGGATTTCTTCACCTGTAGGATGTGGACGACGGTGGGAGCGACGGTGGGGGAAATGACGTCTTCTGGCGTGCTGATCCCTTCCCATACCTGATCTAGGATCCCCAAGACCAACATGGGGGCCACAGGACGGTAGGCCCGGTCCATGCCGTACTCAGGGAACAGGAAAAAATGTTTGGCGTAGGACTCGACTCCGCGCCCACCCTTGAGCAGACGGTGGGAGATTTTGATGAACACGTCTGGCCTTGGCGATCCATCGCGGTCGGGGGAGATGTGAAGCTCGATGTCGCGCCACCTCATACATTCGTCCAAACCGCGGTAGCAGTTGGACTCCACTGCTGCTCCGATTCGCTCGGCAGAAATAGAGAGTATCTTGGTCAACGCACTCATTTTCACACGCATCCGGTTAGTCCGGAAACACTGAGCGTCCGCGTGGTAGGCGTCCACGAGTTTCCGGACGTCTATATGGTTCGCATAACCTTTTTCGCGCTGGCAGCTGGAGAGCTGAACGGGTCCCTGTACCAGGTCCGGGGAGGCAAGGTAGTCGTCCACCTGCTTTCGCACGTCTATGGAGACAGCCACGCTGCCCTCCCGAGAGAGCACAGAATAGAGGGCCCGCATATAGCTCGAAACCGTGGACACGGTCGCAAACTGGGCCAGGTTGCCCCGCAGAGTGAGAGCTAGAAATCGCACAAACGCCATCAGTGCGGCTATCAAACTGGAGTCAGCCCTTCAAGCCACGGCGAGCGGCGAACGTACGTGGAAAACTGCCTCACCGGCCGAAGGTGCCGCCATCCCAGGTGCGATGGCGTTGGCGGCACCGAGGGTTGTGATCGCGGCGTCCTAGGAGCCCGACCCGGACGCAAACCTGGTCCACAACTTCCGCACTCGATCGTGGACCTCCTCTGTCGGCTTCTGGATCGACCTGGACAGCGGAGCCTCCACTGGATGGAGGGCCGCATACCACGCCCGCAGACCCTCGCTGCCCGAGAGACGCTCGGTCAAGTTTTCCTGGTCAGTTTGACGACCCTTCGTGTGGAGCACCATGGTGATCGCAGCGAAATTGAAGGCGAAGCGGCAGCAGTAGGAAGAAGGAGGAAGGGGGTGGGGGGAGGGAGGGAGGTGGGCTTCACGGGCGTGAAGTGGCGCCGATCAACCGGCACGCACGGCCCCAGAGTCGGGATGCCGCCGTAGAATGACCCGATACAGCGACCCCCGTTGGTTGTTCCCTTGACCAGCACCTGGCGGCCGTCGCCCACCGACGCTTTTCACGCTTCTCTCTTCCCCACCTGCACAACACCAGACGAGCTATTGTGATGACCAGCGCACAAAACAGCGGCCCCACTATCGTCATCACCATAGCCATTTTGAAAGACACATTCGGCATGCGACGCTCACAACCCGCCAACCCGACCCGTTTGTTGCCGAAATCGAAAACCGTATAAACACTGCTCAGGAAGGCGTCCGCTATGGTCCAGGGATTGGGATAAAGGTTAACATAGGGCATCGGAAGACTGGTTTCACAAATTATGGATAGCGAAACTCAACACATCCCCGCCCACCGCTGCTGAAACAGTCAGAAACCGATCCAACATTGAGGAGAGATGCAAGGGTCTGGAATGTCCTACCGCTGGCACCATCAAAGGGACTGCAGGAGGTCGGCAGTGGAGAGTTGGAAATGAAACATCATATCGGAGCTGGACTCACGACGTTCATACCTCCAAGGGCTGTGTGTAGACCGGAAACCCTCGATGAATCCCAACGACCAACTTTGTGCCAGCGTCGATGATGCGGCAGGCACATTCGTCAGGAGTGTTTCGTGGTTGCTTTGAATTTCGCTATCGCCACCTGCCAGAATCCTGGATGATCGGAACACGTACTATGTAACGTTCATGTCCACTCGACATTCCAGCTCACCACCGCAACCACGTCGCTACACAAACGATGCCACCTGTGCAGCGTGACCTGGGTGTCGATCGACTGAAACAGCCGAACGATGAGATGACGCTTCGTGATACGCAAACTGGACGAACGGTAACGATAATTCTTGCGAATGACGACACACATGACGCAGATCGATTCGCCAGCCAAACACAAATGACTCATAACCCGTTGTCCGATGCAGAAGCGTTCAATGGCGAAGATGGGGTCGGGAATCAGGTACCTGTGTAGACTCCGTCGATGAGCTTGAGGCGACCCGCCAAAAATGAAGAAAATGATAGCGAAAGATCAGGTCCATTGCGTCGTCTAGCTTGTCTAGCGCTCACCATCGGGACCCCGTTGACACAGATCTTTTCTGCGGCGTACTATGCGGAAAACAGGCTCGGAGTAGACGGCACTGCGGACCGGACGTCAGCCAGCGTACTGGCGAGGATCAAGACCGAGTGGGGGCTCACACTGTCCCAGAGGGTGTATAAAGGGGCTTTTCGTCTCTCAATGCAAGCCAGACCTGGGGTTCCGCGGATAACCTTGGCTGGGTGGCAATCAGGGCTGAGATTGATTAGGCTGGCTGTACAACTTGAGAACCTCAGCACCCGTCCTCTCCTTCCGAGGGAACAGAAACTTCCACAGATGGATGCAGACGGAGGGCCTCTGATCACCGCGGCTTCAGTTCAGTGAACCACCCCCGGGCCTGGCGACTCTCCTCGGATCATCGCCTACCATCAACGAACGCTCTGAGGTATTTCATGCCTCTCATGCCTTGCGTTGGCTGGCCGGACGCGTCGAATTTGGCAATGATTTCCTCCCGTGAACGTACGAGAACATCCGGATGCCAAGAGAGAGGATGTACACCGCAAGCGTCCACGTCGCGACTGCGCGTTGATAGCGTTTGTCATTGACGAGATCCACCGCTGGCAGGTCGCACCGCAGAATGGTCGCCCCGTCCTCCCTGCAGACGACCAAGATCATGCGTCAGCATCTTGTCTCTGATGACCGATTGATCTGACGAAGAAGGGCATGTACCATCAGTACATCAAGCCCTTGCTTCGCAGAGCGCGAAGGACCAGCGAACCTTCGGTGTAGTTCACGAGGTGCTCTGACGACGTCTCCCCTCTTTGACATGCCCCGTGCCCTTCTCGACGTCATGTGCAAGACGTCGTCGTCCTTCTTTCTTCCCGAGCGTGTCCGCGACTACGGTATATGGTGGATGAGTTCTGAGCAGACTTCGAACAGGTTAGCTGCTCCTTCCCGCCACGCCGCCAAAGCTGGCGAATGCGCCACAGAGACTGCCATAGCTTGCACGCTCGGTCCTGAAGACCTGCGCTGCCGGGATCAGTTAGGAACGCTCAGGGCCGGACAGATGGCTCCGGAAGGCGGGATCCTTGGACGGGGAAACCGGCGATGACGGGCAGGCGATGCCCGCGGAGAGAGAGAGCAGACGCCCCCTCTCGAAGGGAGAAGCTCGTCGGCGGCCGAGTCGAGCGTGAACCGAGATCCGGGCTACTCCCTGAAAGTCGACGGGACACCCTTCCCGCAGGCGGGTCCTTCATTCCACGTCGGATCACGTCCCAGGCATGCCTCTCAAAGTTGTCAAGGTCGCGGATCCGATCTCTGGGTGAGGAGCGGCGGACGGGTCGTCGTGCTGCGGGGTGCACATCCCTTCGACGACGACTCCGGGCGGCGATTGCCGGTGGAATTCGACCAGCGCGACCCACGCTTGCGTGCGTCTTCACTTACGGTGCTGGCGCGACCTGCCCGGCGGGCAACCGGCTCGAGCTCGTCGGATCATGGAAAGACGAATGAAAAGAAAACCTACCGCTCGATCGCCTCGCGCGTCGTCGAGGTCGTTTTTTTTTTGGAAAGGGTTCCCCCCCCGACTTGTCACCCTGCACCAAACACCGACGGTATTGTGCATCCTTGTATCCTTGCCGACTCGATCATCTACCCAGCTGACGGCCAAATCCCAGATTCGCGGCTCGCTGTGGTTATTCAAGTTTGAACCCGACACGCAACCGCCCTTTCACGACGCTGCTAAAAAAGGAGCACTTCTGCTGATGGTCGTCCGGCCCTCGGCGCGCGCGGCAGACCATCCAGATCAATAACGAACGTTACCGCCGATGCCGCCTGCAAAACCACGGCCAGTCTCCTCGTGGTAAGTTTTCGCGGAGTTCAAAGAGATGGTAGTACCCGTCAACGGTTCCAACCAGGGTTTCGCAAGGCCATTGATCTCAAAGATGGCATGCCCTCTGTCGCCACGGCACACAAGCACTCGGAGGGAAGTACCCAGTTGTCCAAGATTCACCAACACCGGAGACCAGGCCGAAGAAGGTCCCGAAGAAGAGACTCCATGCGTGCAGCATCGAGCCGCGGCAGTGTCGATGACCGCACCTCTCGAGTTGGACGAACGTAACGATGTTGGATTTCGATCACGTCGGAAAGGCTCGAGACCCCAACCCCTCCGTCACGTTCCAACGCTTTCGATGACCA
This sequence comes from Leccinum uliginosum, assembly GCA_038091455.1. Lineage (NCBI taxonomy): Eukaryota > Fungi > Basidiomycota > Agaricomycetes > Boletales > Boletaceae > Leccinum > Leccinum uliginosum. The sequence goes on from JBBPOM010000406.1 coordinate 19,403, forward strand.
TTTCCTGGTCGCAGCTGATGCCACTGGGGATGAAGATCAAGAGTCCTACCACCTGGGTGGCCGAACTCCGGCAAAGGTCGTCTACGCCATTTTGGATGAATCGTTCCAGAACATCGACTTGCAGCTCAACCAACTTTCAGCTCGTGTTCGGGATGCCATTTCCCCAGGTCCTCACTCGGTTCAATAAACAAGTTGCGTGCACATGTGCCTCCAACTACTGGAACTCTTACCAGAGGTTCCACGCTGTCAATAAGGCAGAGGAGCTTGCTAGGCTGGGTGATGTCGATTCGCTGGCCTCGATGGCACCAGGTAAGTGAAATCTGGCGGGTGTGGGTTAGTAGTGCTGGCTGATGGATTTATTACATAGTGCAAATGATGCCATGCTGTTACAGACTCTTCCGCGAGGCATATCCCGAGACATGGCAACCTATTCTCGCAAAGTATGATGAAGCTGATGCTCTCCTTGACGGTGACAAGACCGCTATCCTTCCGCCTGGGAAAGCATCGTTCGCAGGCAGTAAGTGTCTTTGCAACATCCCAGGGATGTAGTATGCTCAAAACGTCGATGCAGTTCGCGAGCGTGGCCATTCGAGTCAATCATTCTGATGGCTGGGAGCTTTGTGAACCAAGATGGGTTCCTTGGGCTAGTGTACTGTACTCGACCTCACAGCTCGAATTGAACGGGATTAACACTACCTTTTGAGTGACTGGTGGCGCATTCTGTGACGTTTACACATGTAAATTCAGCGGGTCTTTGTCCTCGGTGTGATGCTCTGCTCTTGTTGATCAATGCCGTCTCCGTTAGTAGTTTTAGGTCGCCGTGGGGGTCTTGAGGTATTTTGAGTCTGAAGACCCAGAAGAGAACGGAAGGCTACTGGATTGCACAAACAACCGCTCGTTAGCAGATCCGTCGCGATAACCTAACCTATCCACGCTTCCCTTTTGTCCCTTTTGTCCCGCCGCCCGCGCTACTCTCACCGGACTAACCGAACCTCATGCATCCACCTTCACCCGCTTGAAGCCTCCGTGCGTGCACTCGTTTTGACCCTGTACCATCACCTGGCGCTGATAGCCCCGCTTTAGTTGAACCATCCCACTGCAGTCTCGAACCCACTGCTGATTCAGCTTCTGCTGGTGAAGGGCTGTAGCTCCCAGCTCCTCCATCTGACTAACTGCAGCCCGGCCTTGAGGGGTAGCGCCGGGGTCACTGGTCCTCGCGTTGGCCTGCCTCCGCTGCATTTCAAGCCTGGAATCCTGCAAGATGGCTCTTCAAAGCTTCACCCTCGATCTCCCCGGTATCAAATTTCAGATTTTGGAGGTTCGGGTTCTGCATGTGTTCGATGCTGGTACTCCCGCACCCTCTGCGGTGGGCGGAAAAGCCTCGGTTTCAGGACGGGCCCACCCTGATTTGAAGCATTCGGATGCAGGCCTTCGAAGGAAGTGCCGGTTGTTAGCTCGCTGAATCCGGTGCTTCCTGCTGCACTCTTGGTTCGAAAGGACGCCTATAACTTTCTCTATAGGATAAGGTTTGCTCCCTATGCTGTAACCTTTCCGTAAATGCCCCACTGATCTTTCAATTCAGGTGCACTTCGCATTCTAAGCGATGCGAGTTGGGGACTTCGGGGGCAATTAGGAGCTCATCGGGCGGTGGTATTCTCAGACAGGACGCGGAGCTTCGACAATTCCATAATGGTAGCCATGGCTCGGCTAAGCGAGGACAACTGAAGAACCAAGGCAGAAGGTATGTCGTCATCACCCATTTTCTGCTGTTCTCTGCAGCTTGTTTGCACTGCGACAGAGGTGGTTTTCGTTGCCCTGTAGTCTTGGTTTACCTTCTGGTTTGTGGCTTCAAGACAGACCGCCCCCATCTCATACGTCGCTCTTGGAGCTGCATTACTTCCTTGCTCATCCGATCCGCCGACGCTTTACGGAATCTCGTGCAGTGCTGACTGACAGGCGGTCCTTCTTCAGCTTATGGCAGCCCGGTGCGGAATACGACTGAGATCCTTAGGTTGCTTGGCATTCGGGCGATAAGTTGGTCTGGATGAGCCCAGCCATAAAAGGCGGAAGGGTTTCGGTAAACACCGGTTTGACCCAGTACCCAACCTGCTCCTGTCATGTCATTTCCTTGTTCCGACTGCAAACAAACTTTCAAAAATGCTACCACCCGCAATCATCATCGCTGGAGTCAGCACTCCAAAATTCCCCCGGTCACTGTGGGCGGCAAGGAATACACCGTCGAGAGGGAGGGCGACAGGTTGTACTGCCCTGTCGATCGGTGCAGGCGTTCCTACACAAGCAGGGAGACGTTCATGAAGCATTTGAAGGCAGCGCACGGAGCTATGAGCGAGTCGCCATCGCCATCGCCGCCGCTGATGGGCTCGTCCCAACGCAACGCCTGCGGCACGCAGCGGCTTTCTTTTGCATCCTCTGGGAGTAAGGGTCGTGCTCTTTTACCAGTATCCAGTCACTCACTTTCTCCCAGAGAGTAAGATGACGGAGGCTTCTGGGTCAGATTCAGGCGACAGCAAGGCTCCACCAACTGCAGCGTCGTCCAGCGTCACGTTTGACTCGGAGGGCATGCCGTGGGTCCCTCTTGACCTGCATGAAAAAGGTGAGTGCACATCTCCTGAAAGGAGGAATGCATTCTGATTAGTATCATTTTTAGCGGTCGCCGCCTATGAAGGTAGCACTGGAGCTGCAAAGATGGAAGAGTCCACCACCGGCAGTCCAAGGTTCAAACAGGTGCGGCGTGAGTAAAGCACATGTTTGTTGGGGTCGACTAGCACTCAGCTTCCTTTGTCTCTCAGGAAATCGGTATGCAGAGGAAACATCCCGAGGCACCCCTGGTGCAGTTAGTGGGGACTTTTCACTTTCCTCCGACCCAGCGTATGCAGGTGAGATATACTGATGACCCACGGAAGGAACAGCTGAAAGGCAACCGCCCATAGGGTTTCTCCGCCCAGAGGGCCCCGTCCACGGGCATGAGATGGGAGAGGGGTCTGTTGAGGGCGAGGAGAGCATGAGGAGCAAGGGTAAGCTTATTAACCACACATTTTCCCTGTTCGAGCGTTGATATCAGCCCCGTGAAGGCAAACGAACGGTTGTCACCTGGTTGGGTCTGTTGTCCAGGTTGCTTGGCATAGGATCGCAAAAGCCTCATGAACCTGTGCATGCCAGGGGAACGACTGTTGCGCCCGAGAAGCTCTTGGATTCGAAGGAGCTTGCTTCTCAGATCTCCAACATGGTTGCCGATGCCGTCGTGAGCAAGCTGACAGCTATCGGCCTGACCGCAGAAAACATCAAGAAGCTCGAGAAGTTCGAAGAAGCGCCTCCCCTTTGTGCTGCAGCCGGTGTTGCGGATCCGGTCCTAAGCAAGTTGGAAGCCCTCGGCTTCGTGGGAAAAAATGCCCAGAAGCTTGCTATCTTTGGTGGGGGGACACCATGCGTTCTGGCAGGCGAAGGCTCATCGCAGGCGGCTAGGATAACCCCCCACTTGGGCGACGATACGGACAGTCTAGAGCTCCCACCTTCATCCTTTGACTCGTTTACATGGGCTACAAAGAGCAAGCGACAGCGTTCGCTTTCCAGCCTGCAGATGAGCGCAAGTCAACCAAAACACCCTGCAGAAGGGGGATCGCTGCTCAGTGAAATACAACAACCCGCCACTCCACTCACATCATGCCCTCCGAGGAAACTGCATCCGTTCCACACACCCCCACAGTGCTATGACTCCTCGCCGATCCAACTTTCTCAGAGAAAGAGGGTTGCCGTGCCCGAAGCCATCACCCAGGAGCAGACAGTACTCCAACGGCCGAAGAAGAGGACGCGGCATAATGAAGTCGGCTGCGAGAAAGACGAGGACACTCGCGCAGCGGAGGGTTCGAGTGAAGAACGGTCTGAATATTTGGGGGCTAACAGCGAAATTCAGGTAGATGCCCTCCTTTGCGGGATGAACTGACTGATCGCGATCCATTCCTTCTTCAGCCCCCGCACACTGCGGCCCGTGCAATCACAAGGGGGGGCCGTGCAGACTGTCCAGGGTACCTTTCGCCCCCCACATCGAACTCCATGTTGACAGCGGCGGATGTTGTTGAGCCTGAGCCAGCAAACGGCCAGCAAGCAAAAAAGGTCTGTGCGGTGCTGAGCAACGCTTCGCCGTAGGTTGACAAAACATGAGCCAGAACTTGTTCCGACATCCCTCTGCCTCCTTGGTGGCACCGGATGGTTACTTGTTGAGGGCGAGCCAATCCCGGTTGGGGAAGGCTGCCCGTTTGGAACGCACCCAAAGATTGAACAAGTACATGCCCGCGCTACAAAACAAGTGTATCTTCCATTTTGTGCAGAATGAGGAGCTGGTACCTGATCATTTCCCCCATTGCCAATACCAGCAGGATCCATCGACACCCCTGATCCAGGGGGATTACCAGGCCTTCAGACGGTCCTTCACTTTTACCAAATTTGAATACTGCTACAGTTGTGGAGCGCCGCAAGACCAACAGAAGAATGGGGAGTGTCCAGAGTTCCATGCAAACTTGGCATTTGGAAAATGTGGCTACAACCACATCCTGTTCAGGACCGCGTTCTGCATCTGGCAGAGGCCAAACCTGAGGATGAAGATGATTCGGGATCTCAGCATAACAGCCTCTATATCCAGCCAGGAAGATTTTACAACATGGGCGCAGGAAATCAAGGCTGCAGAGGGCAAATACCACAACTGCTCCGAGTCTTTTCTTTGGTTCTGTATGCGGTTGGAAAGACGCTGCCCATCATTTTTCGTCTGACAACCTAGCTCCTAACAATACTCTTCTCGACATGAGTAGCTTTTGTGTCCTCAGAATTTCTGTCTTTTGCAAAGCTCCGAGTCTCTTCTGGTTTTATCTATCTCTATGCTTGGCTGTCGAGTAGCTAGCCCACCGTAGGTGTCTGGCATACGGTATTATCATAGACTGGGCTCAAGCTAGACAAATTATTATCGTTACCTTTCTCAGTGGCTTTTTGGTTGATAGGACTCTAGGGATAGTGCGTCACCTGTAAACCGTCGAAGTTCATCTTCGTCTTGCGCCGCATTTTTCTAACGGAATACCTAGAAGATGAAGACATAAAACTTGCCCTCTACCCGCCGATGGGTAAGCGGCGTCATCAAACACTACCGAATATCTGCGGATCAAGCGCCAGGTGTTCCAATTTAGTCTGGTGACCAGCCCGTCTATGAGGTTGCCGCGTTGAGAGGCAAACCGTCGACTTTAGCACTCGCCACCTCAAAAGCGATTACGATCTTACCGTCAATCTTCAGAGTACAGAAACCAACACCAATAACACCTCTGCGTTCTCCTGTACCTCGGAGGCTCCGTCCTTTAATGCCGGTTCATGCAGCGCAAATGAATCGACCTGGTAACCGACATATCTTCACAAGCAGCATTCCTGTATCTTCTCTCAGGATTTTCTTGCATCACAGAAATACTCGGCTGCAGACAGCTGCGATTACCTTTCCCAGTTGCGAATCCAGTTACTGTTCAAAGATGCGAGCTGGTTCAGCATTCAATACTTCGGCATTTTCGATGTCAATGCGCTGTCTCGCTTCAAGTTCAAGACTCGACAAGTGGACTTGGATCCAACAGCACACCGTTTCCGTATGATTCAGCCTCCTGGATTCCAATCGACACATCAGTAGGTTTCTCGTGGTGGCCTGCCAATAGATGGTTCCTGCAATTCTCCCCTTAACCTGTCCCAAGACGTTTTCCACACGTCATCTTATCCCCTTCATTTCACGGAACCCGACAAGCAACGACTTGACCCTAGTCTCTCATCTGACTTGACTTGGCCACACCATCCTGACACGTCTCTTGAACCCAGAGATGGAACCTTTGGCGAGGTCCGCTTCCGATACCCCCCGGAAACGTACCAGTACCATTTTACATATCCCGAGACGAGGGACTACCCCCACGGCTCTTACAGTTCTCTGACTCAGGGCAAGGAATCACAGCTACCAAGGGGAATTCCTTACTCTTGTGCGCTTACAATTCCCACGGTCGTGACTGGGAACGTTTCAAAATGGGACGCTGTCGATTCCCCTGGGACTTCCATGCCAGAGTCACCCGAATATCCTGCTTCGCCTCTCATATTCAGACCGACACCCATTTATCCAATCTCGTACACTCACGCGCACAGGCAGACTGTCCTTGGTCCCTGATTCTCAGCCGACGGTCGGTAATCTTACTTCTAAATGTCTCGATCATTTTGAGACTCTCTTGTCCAACGTACGATATTGATTGCTTACCACATCTCACCCTTCATATTGAAGAGAAACATCAGGTTCGCAATATGTCTCGCATGCTTTGAATTCATCTCGCCCTGAAGCCAGAACTCACTCACGTCAAGGTCAAACGCCAGGAGATCAAGACATTGCACCATTGCCTTGGCTTTGTCTATGCAGTAAAACACTACCTCCGCGGAGAGGATGATGCTGAGTATGACGACCTAACCGGAATCCTACCACCAAATTTCTGCGCACACAGTGATCTAGGCTATACCACCAATCACGGACACACTTCCCTACCTTATGCAATAGCGCAAAGTGCTACATCAAACGGCAGCAATCGTTCTGGAGATGCTACGAAGAGAATTAAGCAGGAACGCAACAAGAAGTCCACAATAATTCCACCCATATGCCGATCACATTTCGATGCCACTTCCTCTGATGTTTGTTTTTCAAGATCTCATCACCTCGGTGTCTTACTAATTGAATAATTTCCTACTATAGTATCGCCCATGAAATAACGAGCGCCATATTGAAGTTCAGAAGAGAAGGTTTGCTGGAGACAGTTGGTACTGCAGGTAGGGGTATAATGTGACTGCAAGCCGTTGTGGCACATTCTGAGACGCATGCACAAGAATCGCCATGCATGGTGTGTAGAAACGTTGTCAGAATAAGAGGGTTTAAGGTGAGACCTGTCCCCGCACCACGATATTGATATAGCACATCAAGCCGTGCAGTTCGCTCCTCCCGTGTTTGCTCATCCCGAAGGAATAACCAGAATCTATTGACTAAAGGCATGATGAACCACCCGGCAGTGATACTTGTGAACGATATTGCGCTTGTTGGATGCTGCGATAGAGTTTTGTGACGGGCCGAACCTACTTCAGTGATCTTTGGGGGCTTTTGAATCCGTAGCTGTCTCTCCCGGACGACCTCAGATACCTTGTCAACTGTCGATTCTTGGCTCTTATCGATGGCTGCCTTAGTGATATCGCCAAGAAGGGAATGTAGAGCATTGTGGGAGCTTGCAGAGATGTATTTTTGATGAAACGCAGGCGGCAGCTTTTGGCTTGGAAAAGCAACCCCGTTCACAGTGGGAAGCGGTTGCAAAGGTTGAGAATATACGAGGAGTGAAGCTAATTCTCTGGCTGCCAATGCCAAAGAATTCAGCATCACTGAACGTTGGTCAGATGAATATTGGTTCTTAAAAAAATCCTTGATAATGTCAATACACCTGTGATCATTGTTGATGCAAATTTCTTACCTCACCTCCGGATGTACCCAACGTTGATTCCAGAGGAGTAAGTGATGAAAACAGGGACACGACCGGGATAGCCTGTTGCGTTATCACAGAGGGCATCAGTACTATTGCGCGGTTCCAGAGTTTCTGGTACGGTGTGCGACAAAAGGCAAGGACGGGCGGAAGGGAGGACGAGCGACGTGACGGAGCGAAGTGGGCGAAGTGGGCGAAGTGCCAGTGGGCGACGACAAATGCGACACTAACGAGGGTTGAATCGAGGGGATACAAGTTGCTGAGTAAGGTAGAACCAGTTGACGAGAGCGTCTTTCAAGAGTCTACTCCAAGGGCTGCATCCTCGGGTGCAAGCATGCGAAGCGCAGTTCTCCCCAAACACCTATGCTCGTCCCAACCAACCGTAACCACGTGCACAACGGCCTCTGGTTTGCATAACATGTTTAAGTAACTAGTGATTGCCACTGAGTAAACAAACATGGATTGTGAAATACGACCTGGGCTTGGTACACGAAAATGGATTCGGAAAGGGCACAATGAGTCGGTAGTACTCGGTACTAAGCAGCACATGTCCGGGGAATGAGAAACACTTTCAGTACGGATGACTGAATGGAATCCCCAGCGTTTTTTGCATCTTGTGAGAGACCAGCAGCACCCGCACAACGTGACGCTTCCACGCACGATACCACCACTGGTTGTACGGACGCCGATTTGGAAATTGTCCACCTGTTATTCTTCTCTCTTCTGCAACTGCAATTTCAAGGATGACCTACCGAACTCGTCAGTATCATG
>JBBPOM010000407.1:0-27704 GCA_038091455.1 Leccinum uliginosum
CTCTTCCACCTCAACACCTCCACACCCTTGAAAGCAAATGCGGCACACCTCATCACACCCTAGACATGCAACTATCTCCACATCGAGTCGACATATACTACGCTTGGTCTCTCCACGACTCTGACCTGATCACCTAACCCGCCAAACCCACCTCCTGGCGGACAAGCACCGCGTACAAGGAAATCCCGTACCGAGACCCCCGCTCCCTGCTATGTCAGACGGTTCAGGGCTAAGTCGGCGGCAGTCACATTGACGGCTTATCCTGACCTACAGACCGACACACGACGACCGACACATTGTCCTTGGCGACCAAGACCAAGACAAGACAGGACGCGCGCCGTTCGCCGTCTCGTCCATGTCCGTCAACTTTCTTCACACTGGTCAACACGCTGCCTCGGCCACGGGGAGCCAAAGGAACAGTGAAAACACACTACCACAACAGCCGTCGAGCAGCGCGAAACAGGATCGGATCGCCCGGTCATATGCGCTTCCCGTAGCGCCTGGCTCCCAAGTGCAAGTGCAAGTCTCCTCCAATCGTATTCGATATCACAGAGCAGACTTCTTTTGACCTCGACAAGGTATGTCGTTGTTGCATTCTCCCCCCTCCCACACGTCCAGGGATGTCAGCGGCAGTATAATATCACTGGCATTAACGCAGCTCACCATCCTACTTACAGAAATTATGGGACAGCGGCATAGAACTCAGTTCTTGGCCCACACACCTCTTTTCTGGACACGCCGCCGCCTCTGAAGCAGAACAAGGAAGACCGCCGTACGACACATCCGATCTGCGCGATTCTCTCTTCGGCACTGACAGCGGCATTCGCACTCAGCACATCCTAGAATCAGGTAGGTGGGTCCACCGGGACGCGTTGCGCCAGTCCCAAACTCAGACACGTTTATATTCGACGATATCTGTATCCGCCACTGATGAATTGATTTTCCCCTCAACATTTACCCTCGACGGTAGCACGGGCATCGTCGCCACTATTTTACGCTTGCCATTGGAGAACCTCCTGTATGAAACCGAACGTGGATCTCGTGACCACAGATCTGCGTACGTTTATCTGTTCCCCGAATTTGAAGTCGACTCACGATTTCCGAACAGCCTCCGCGATGCCCATCCTGCAAGCCAACGTCGTCGCTAACCTGCCCCTGATGTCCAAATGCGCCTCGCCCCCGCAAGCGGTTGTGCTCGACTGGGACCAAGACCAGTTCCCACCGCCAGTCCAAGCTCAGCTGGACGTCGGCCTGGACATTATTGTTTAAGTCACCTGGCCAACTCAAACTCATTTCGAAATCGATCAGTCGTTGCAGTCACGCTCCCGATCTTGCCTTCGGGTTCCCTCAACGACTCCCCTCCACCATCCCAGCTCTCCTTCCGTCGCCTCACGGCGTCCCAGCGCACTCAACCTCACACTCATCATAACAAATGGAGGCGGAAACGAGGTGGTGTATGAGCTTCGCAGCCACTCTTCTGTGTTGTCGCAGCAACTTGGAATGCTTCTTCATGCAGGGTACAGTCTTGACGTACAATACCCATGCCGCAGTTCCACCTGCTGCATACCTTGAAATCTAGCATCATATATTTATCGCAGTCAATTATGGGACAATGCCGAGTATGTAACATAGCCCGTGCATCGCGTGCCACTTGAGAGTCGCTAAGACTTGATCTGCTCCATAAGTACCGTTCGCATCGGAAACAAGGTTTGCGTTCAAACTTTCAAATTTTAGATTCCTTCAAAGTACAGAGTACATAATAGTCTGCCGTATGTATAACCAATCACAAATACATATATACATTTCGTTTACATATGAACTTCCGCGAGCAACGAACTTACATAACTGGTGGCTTATATTCTGTACTCAGCTATCCCATGCGGTTCGCTTTTCTGTTTCCGCAGTCACTGCCAATTTAATATCATGGACGGTGTGTGGCATGATGGACCCAAGTTGTACAGCTCTCGCATGTTGTTTGTTCTTGTCCAAATACTTCCACTATGGATACCAGCTCAACCAAGGAGGGGATATATTGCAAACTTAGCTCTACCGCTACGCCGAATGGAGGGGCAGGCCTTCGAGGTCGCGAAGTAATGGATAAATTACTAGCTCGGGACCTTCACAATCGCATTATCGACGAAAACAACATCACGCACTCCTCTTTCCTCTTCAAAAGGCTTATACAACCATGGTCCAAAATTCACAAGGTCGAAATGCGCAAGTTCGTCTATACCTATTCCCCTTCCATTCATCCGTGGGTTCCTACTCCCCCCGCCAGCGCCTCACTCACCACCGACCTACTATGTCTTTTTACAAAAAAATGCTGGTGCATGGAAGCACTAGCATATCCACGAGTTGGCGATGACATTGATGGGCCCATGGAGACGGGGAGTACGTCTCACGCTGGTGCTGTAACCGCCAAACCCGATATCAGCATGGAGTCGCTCACGAGGGAGGAGGTTGAGCGCCTTGCGGTTATCCGAGCAAGGCTGATCGCCAGACAAGGCAAGGCCGAGGTTGTTGGTAGAGACGTCAGCGGGGATGATGAAAACGATGATGATGATGAGCCCGCCTCATCTGATTCAGAAATACGCGATCCCACATATGCTCCCTCAACTGCTTCTTCGTTGGCTTCCAGTATCTCCTCACTGCACTCCAATCCCGTCCCTGCTTCCATTGAAACTCAATATGCCCGCCTCTTCAATGCTATCGCCACTGTGCTGTCGAATTCCTTCAAAATGACCACACAACAAACTCCACACCCATCTTTCCATCAACGCCGGTTCTGCTCGCTCTTCAAGTTTGCGACGCTTCCAATTCCTGACGGCGGTTTCAAAAGGAAACCGGATGGTGTCTTGATCGATGGTAACATCACACCGTCCCGGATCACGTGGAGGAAAGTCATCGCCGTATTGGAGTACACAGAACAAGATTTCACCTTGTCTGCAAGTATAGTACGGCAAATGCACATCAAATCATATCTTATGCTGCGCCGCCAGCCTTGGCGGACGTTCGTACTCGGCGTCTCCCTTTCAAAGGATAATCTTAGGCTCCATTACTACGATCGTAGTGGAACCGTCATTTCTTGTCCCACAAATATCCAAGTACATCCCACAAAACTCGTCGACGTCATCGCTACATTAGCCTACGGTAGCCGTACGCGCCTCGGTTACGACCCTTCAATATACATCAATGAAGATCTCCTCGACCAACAACAACAGACTTACCCCCCTCTTACGGCACCTAGCGCCTTAGCCATGGATGACAACCAGCTCCCCGAAACCCGACGTAATGCTCAAATCGTCATCGGGTGGGTAGTAATCGTCCCCGAAGATAAAAGACTGGATATCCTTGGCGTTGTGTGGACGAGTGACGGTATGATCGGGCAGGGCACAGCGTGTTATCACGTTAGAGATCCGGCGACATTACAGGAGTTCGCTCTCAAAGATTATTGGGTGGACGGGTCATCTATCCGCCATGAAGCCGAAATGTTCGACAAGCTCCAGGGTATACTGGGGATCCCTAAAGTCATCTACTCCTGGACCGTTGGCGAGGAAAACAATGCCGCTGAAAACTCGGAAGACTTCAGTTTCGCTCAGAACACAGTCGATGTGCGTGCCAAGTATGAGTCGACATTGCCTCAACAGACCCTTCTGGCCATGGGGGATTGTCGAGTTCACCGAAGAATCTTGATGACCCCGTTCGCGTCTCCAATATACGCATTCTCGTCCCTCGAGGAACTCGTGTGGTGCTTCCTCACGATCTTAGAAAGTAGGATTTACAGTTTGCCATGTTCCTCTATTCTAATTTTATTGGTAGCACACAAATTGCATCAGGAAATTCACACATCACTTATTTCAACTTTGGCACACTTATGGTTTTTTTACAAGCAAACACATCACTTATTTCAACTTAGGGTTTTTTTGCAAGCAAACCGAGTGAATAAGCATGTCCAAGTCATTCCAAAGAAGAAAAGCAGGGAAGCAAAAATGTTTGATCTACCTCATTCTGCCACGCTACACCCGTAAGCAGGACAAGTGTAAGAAAACACACTTAAGCAGGACAAGTATTTCAAATATATTAAGCTGAAGTCTAAAATACTAAATTGAACATAATACTGCCTCGGAACTGGAGAGGTTGAGAAGCCAACCGTGATAGACGGTCCACCTCACGGCTGAGCAGGCAGTCCACTCGCTGTCATCCCAATATCTGTCAGTTCTGTCAGTGGTTTTAGTGGCCCCGACTCTACTGTAGTACCTCTAGTTTCCACCTCACCGCGGAGCAGGCAGTCCACTCGCCGTCATCCCAATATCTGTCAGTTCCGTCAGTGGTTTTAGTGGCCCCGACTCTAGTACTGTAGTACCTCTAGTTTCCACCTCACCGCGGAGCAGGCAGTCCACTCGCCATCATCCCAATATCTGTCAGTTCCGTCAGTGGTTTTAGTGGCCCCGACTCTACCATAGTACCTCTAGTTTCCACCTCACCGCGGAGCAGGCAGTCCACTCGCCGTCATCCCAATATCTGTCAGTTCCGTCAGTGGTTTTAGTGGCCCCGACTCTACCATAGTACCTGTGGTTTCCACCTCACCGCGGAGCAGGCAGTCCACTCGCCATCATCCCAATATCTGTCAGTTCCGTCAGTGGTTTTAGTGGCCCCGACTCTACCGTAGTACCTCTAGTTTCCACCTCACCGCGGAGCAGGCAGTCCACTCGCCGTCATCCCAATATCTGTCCAGGCAAGAACAACGCGTCCGGATACGGGCAGTGGATAGACGCCGAGCCCTTGTAAATCGGCGTATACGTGGCTGCACAAATGTCAAATTCCGTGAACTCGTCATACGAGATCTCCACTGCATTTCAGTTGCGTACCCAAAGCTCGTTTTCGCTCACACCAAGAGTCGCACCCGCTCCTTCGTCCTCGTCCCCACCGACGGCATCTCAAACTCCTCTTCCGTGCGACTTTCACCATCGGCAGCGTCAGCATCAAGATCCCACCCAGATCCTTCAGCATCGACCTCAGGAACCTCTTCCTCTTTTGCCCAGTCATCGAGTGCAGACGAAGCAGCGGTAGCAGATGTATCGATCCCATTGAGGTGAGCAATTTTACCGTTGCCGTTCGCGAGTGCACGGTCTCGAAAGCTCTCTCCGATTGCAATCAATGGCCAGTTGAGGTTTGTGGTGGCAGTGGCAGTGGGAGTAGGTGGTGGTTGGAGCGTCGATTGAACGAACGAAAGGAGGTCGTCGATATCCGCCTCGCTTACTAAACCAGCTGCTTCGAGGATTTCGGCTGCCTCGAAGTCCTGGTCGTTTGTTTTCGCGGTCAAGTAGGCACGCGGGTCTATATTCTAGGTCAGTGGATGCGTAAATATGATTAAAACGAACGCATACAAAGTTCCACACCCCGCCATGCTGCCAGTAGCCAGATACAAGAGCGGCAAGCGGTCAAAGTTCTTTGTCTGTTGGAAGGCTTCTTCAACGATCTATAGAAGATGATCAGTCAATGTATGTACGAGCACATATAGATAGTTTCACTTACTTTGTGGTTTCCTTGCTTGAGTGCCTGCTGCGCCAAGCACTCCGAACACTCTGGTCGGTCGATTGTTCTTGCAGTCTCCAAGGCCACGTCGAGGTTCCCGCATTCGATGACAAGGTCAAACCTTGTGTTCTTATGATATGAAGCATCTCTTCGTAGTTGTTCCGGAGCAAGGCAAGCTTGAATCGATATTCCGTAGGGTCCAGTGTAATAGATCGAGGACGAACAGAACGGTCCAAATAGTGCACGGTTGTGCCCTTGATGTGCGTCAGGTAAACCGGATTGTCAGGCGTGCAGATCACCCCGTTATCGCTTCAGCGACGGAAGAGAGACAAAATTAGTGCCCATAGTATGCGCCGACATAATAGCGAGACGGCCGACATACCATCTTAAGAGTAGAATAGATGAAGACGCCTGCGTCATCCCGAGCTCCAGATTTGATCCGAATCGTTTCGTGAATCAGGCTACTTTGAGAAAAGGTGTGATTGGCGATGGTGATTGCTAGTCGTTCACCTACGAGTGCGCATGAACTGAGTTGGAGTGAGACAGGAAAGCGGCAGAGGACAAATACCAAAGCAAGATGGGTACGCGAGTGTCGCGAGACGTGCACACCACTCGTAAGAGCGGCATGAGCATTCCCGCGGTCTTGCGTCGGTGTCTTGTCGCTGCCATTGAGGATTAGAGTGCGCATGAACTGAGTTGGAGTGGGACAGGAAAGCGGCAGAGGGGAAAGCGGCAGAGGGCAAGTACCAGAGCATACGCGAGCGTCGCGAGACGTGCACACCGTAGAGCACGAGGTGGTACTACTTACATTTTGGCGGTCACAGAGTGTCACAAATGGTCACACAAGGTCACACCACTAGAAAATCACTGCGCTGACCGGCAAGTGACACCAGTGTGACAATTTAGCGTGACTACGGTACAGCACATTCATATCTCACTCGTTTCTCCTTCGATCGAGCCCGTTCGAACTCGCGAACCTCCAGAATACATATTAGATGTATTGTAGGTGTTTAGTTAATAAAAAAACTTGTATATTCTACGAATGTGTGACCGTATAATATGAGCGGCATGACCATTCGCCTCAAGCATTTCCGCGGTGTTGCGTCAGTACGGTCTTGTCGCTGCCATTGAGGATTAGACGACCGATGTAGAGAACGTGTTTAGCACTCACTGTCCTTGCTCATTAAGGCTACCAGTTGCCCGTCTGAGCTCCAGGCAACGTACTTGACAGGAGGACTGTTCAGCTCCACAATAATCTTTTGCTGTTGGATGTCGTAGAGAGCGACCGACGACGTTGAGCTCAGAATGAGACATGCAGTCAGGACTTCCGAATTTGCGGACGCTGAGAAGGCCAGTATCAGAGCCGGTATTGAAGTTGTATGTTCGAACGTATTTATCCCGAATGTAATACAGTGAGTCGGCATGGACCGCAAAGGGACGAGTCCTTGACCTCACCATTGGTCTGCGTGGGGAGCGAAGATACCTCGTACAAGCCATTGTCCGAAGAGATTGTCGTGATGACGGCGCGTTCGGCAGGGTTGTAGCTAAGGGTGCGGGGAGGGACGTAAGGACTTCCGAATTTGCGGACGCTGAGAAAACCAGTATCAGAGCCGGTATTGAAGTCGTATGTTCGAACGTACTTATCCCGAATGTAATACAGTGAGTCGGCATGGACCACAAAGGTGGGCCTTTCGCGCTCAAGTTTGAACATGATCAGTCGACTGTCGTGACCTACATTTGCAAAGCTTATTAGCTAGCAACACAATAGCGGGACGTCCGACATACCCTTGAGTATTTTATGTGATTAAGAGTAGAATAGATGAAGACGCCCGCGTCATCCCAAGCTCCTGATTTGATCCGAGCGTTTGTGGAGGGTTCGTGGATGGGTCGGAAGAGATGCGACAGACGCGGAGCATTTGAGTGGATGCAACCGTTCGTCCACTGTGCGGTAGTTCGTGGAGGGGTCGGAAGAGATGCGAGGGTGTTGCAAGGCTCGTGGAGGGGTCGGAGGAGATGCGACACGAACAGAGCGTTTGAGTGGATGTAAGAGTTCGTCCATGCGATAGCTCGTGGAGGGGGTCGGAAGAGATGCAAGAACGTTTGCGGAAGGCTCGTGAGGGGTCGGAGGAGATGCGAGAGCGTTCGCGGAAGGTTTGTGGAAGTAATGCGACAGAAGCGGAGCGTTTGAGTGGATGCGACAGAAGCGGAGCGTTTGAGTGGATGCGACAGAAGCGGAGTGTTTGAGTGGATGCGAGGGTTCACCCTCAGGTGGTACTACGGCGGATCGAGAACCTGATTCATCAACATAGTCTTGTAAGAAAAGTAGAAGAACAAGAAATGAGATGAGTTTGCGTACCTGAAACCACCTCGTCATCAGGCTGATCCTCGCTGACGACATCCTCAAACACCTCTTCCATGCGACCTTCACGAGCTTGTGTCGGCCCGAAAACGGGGCAGACGGTGTCTATGTGTGCGGTGAGGGAATAGTGGGGTCTTGCCAGGGTGGTGACTTGAAGGGCGGTTGGAGGAAGATGGTCAGAAGGGCCTCCGAATGGGGACGGGAGGTGGGGTGGGGTAGTGGGCTGCGCGGCAGCTTCGTGTCATGTTGCGAGGAGATACAAAGATATCTGTAGCGGTGATGAGTAGATGGCCGCTGACAGAGTCGAGGACGAGAGCACCCACCAGACGAACACTACGAGGCGATTTCGAACATGTGATGATCGGCATACTTATTGATGTAGTAAGTACGAAAGGAGTCATAAGACGTGTCGGCCTGAATTTCCAGGGAGATTGGACGGTTGCCATAGACAGGGATGAGATGGGCTGCACGATAAACAGTGTCCAGGTGTATGATTCCAAACTTCGGTCGCCGTCGAGTGTCGTAGGCTGGTCGAGCAACCCACATACCAGTATCTTCATCGGCTTCATCAGAAACGCTGTATTTGCGCACCACCGCACAAGGATATTCTTCGGTGTGAAATCGGAACGTAAAGAAAGCAAGAATGCGAACAACATCGAGTCCGCGCATACCAAGCTCCCCGGGGTGTGAGTATACTAAGGCACAGTCATGCCTCGGACCGCCGTTTCTCCATGAGGGACACGAACGAATAATTTCCCGTTTCATTCCTCCAATCCCGCTGATATCACTCGGGGCGTAAAACACTGCGGTCGCAGAATTAAATACATTAACCCTTCCATCAAAAAATGGACATTCCTCCAGAGGAACATCGTCTGGGTCCTGGGGATCATCGTGACGAGTGACCTGAAAAAGAAATCGCTGGAGCATATCACGGAGCTGCTGTATCCCAAGTTCACGACTTAGTCCGGCGACAGTACGTGCACGCTTCCGTTCTTTGTCCAATAGGCGGTCAGTCAATCTCGAGCTACACGGTTTGTGAGATGGATAACAACTCACGAATCGTCTGTGCCATCTTAATATACGCAACACAGGTAGGTATATCGACGGGAGCACTATCCCCGGCATCGTCAGGGCCTTCGGCAGTTTCTGGGTCATTCGGTCTTGTTGTCGTATCAGAGTCGGCATTGGCATCTTGGTCGTCTCTTTGATTGGTGCCTTGTCCATTGGCTTGTACTGCATAAATTGGTAAGTATTAGCATCATCAAAAGAGAGGAATAAAATGATACGAACCTAACGTTCGCATCATAAACGACGTGCACGATCCTTCGAGCATCTGCCGATTCTGAAAGTCGGCACGAGATCGAGTGAGCTTATCTAGTCGCTGATTGGTTAGCAGCATTTGCCCGAGCGCGTTGTGTCGATTAGAACGGCGGTAGGGTTCTTTCACGGCCTTGATGTGTTTGGACTCGGTGATTGACGAGCACAACCCGTTCGGAGCGCCGAAAAGACGTATCATGTCGGGGTAATGCTTCATGGAGTGTTGTCTCGGTTGTGAAAAGGTGGTCACCACGTCGCTGAAAACATTACGGTAGTGATGAAAGCGCTCGAGGGATTCTTCGATCGCGGTGAGTGTAGTGTCCGTGATAGAATCGCGCCTGACGAGATAACAGAACTCGAGACAGGCGCGGAATGTCCGAACCACGTCCTGAGGGACATGGCCTTCGATAGCAGGCAGATACACCTGGGAATCCAATATTAATACATTCCCTAGCATCGTCGACCTTACTTACTTTCATTAGGGCCTTCGAGTCGTCGCCTGTCCACTGTTTGAAGTGGCGGCCCTGCGGAAAACGCCTTAGTCCGGAAAAGGGGGCAACGGCAGCGATCCTAAGGACTCGATCAGTGATTTGGTGTGAGATACTGATTAGGAGCTAGTACATACCTTCGATCAATGTCGTCAAGAATCTCGTTAGTTTCTGCACCGTGGGTGGATTTGATGTAGCTTTCGACCCAGTCGACGAGATGGTCCTTGAAGGCTCCCTTGATGATTTGGTGGAGGAGGTCCGGTGAGATCAGTTCGTAAATGTTTGCGCGGGGGAAGTCGTTCGTGAACGGCTACATAAAAAGATACGTCAATGATCAATATGTACATAGTTCGAGACACTTACCACCAGCTGTCCCACTATGCCGTATTCGTCCCATAATTGTACCAATGAAAAAACACCCGCTTGAACTAAAGTTTCTGTATGAACGCGGTGTCGGTAAAGCGCTTCGGTGTCGAGCTCTTTCCGAGATGCCATGCATCTATTCACCGTGAGTAGACGGAATATGTTTAGATACACACTTACTTTGGGCACCAACCGCGAACGATGCACGTTAGTAAAACTTGTTCTTCGTAGTCGGCTATGTAGGGCCCAAGGCCGTAGACAACTCTTCTGAAATGACCGTCCCCGAAGCGCAAGACCTCGGGGTCAGTCATTCCTGCCTTGAGGGACTGTAAAATCGCCGCTAACGATGAGTGAAATAATTGTCGACGAAACATTCGAAATTCGCTTGTCTTCGCCTGCGCTTTCGTTGCTGGAACTTGCCGATCAACGAAAGCATAAAGATTGAAAGTGAAGGTACTTACTCTTTGGCATCGCCAGAAACCCTATTAGTACCAGCGCGTTCTTGTGCGCACGACGGAGTTTGTTGGAAACGTTACCGATCGACAAGTAAAGCGGATAGAAGTCGTTCTGCCCGGTAGCGACAGAGACTGTCGTCTTGTCGCTCCCGAGGATGATCGGCACGAATACAGCGCCGTGCGAGCGAGCGTCTTGCGCAATAATGTCCTGTACGACATACTTTAGACTCAACGACTCGCTGCGATAGAAAAGATACGATAGAAAAGATACTTGCCGCTTGATTCCATGCCCAGTCTCCTGACATGAAATCACACCATCGCCGCTCGTCGGTCTCTGTTAAATACTCACGATACGGACCGTAGGTTAGTTCGGCAGCGAAGTCCGGATTTGCGATAATGCTGCGCACGACTTCGTGTGGGTCGCGATAGTAAACTTCGTACGTGTCCTCCATCCATGGTGGTACATCAGCGGGAGGGCGGACACCGGTATACCGAACCGAAAAGTTCCTCCATTTGATCTCACCTATTTTGATGTCGTCGATCGTCCTGTACATCTCTTTGTGGTTATTGAACAAAGGATCCCCGCCCGAGCGAAGTAACGATGCCGCCCATATATCCAGAAGGGTATCTATTTGAGCAGCAGGCATTTGTGAGCGCGAATAGAGGAAATCGGCGAGTTCAAACTCGAGCCGACTCCGAAATGGCTCCCAGTCGTCCTTGCATTTTGGTGGAACCTGGGATGGTGGGGTACCGGCAGGGAGGAAGTTACCTTCTTCGTCACAGGGACGGCCTGTGCTGGATATGTGAACCTGAGAAGACAACGATCAGGAGACTGCACTTACCATCGAGTACTGGGTGGTAGTTTCGAAACAGTAGGTTGTTTTGACCTACAAAGACGTTGTGTCCATCTTGTACCGGTGGAGAAGAGCGTGCCGGAAGTGAACCAGGATGAGGTCCAGGCCCATCCGATTTCTCAAAGTCTTGAGCGTGCGGGCTTGGAGAGCGAGCGAGGACCGGATGAACGGCGTTGGTATGTTGTGTTAGGCCAGATTTATTTCTGAACCAACGCGGGCACTTTGAGCATGCATAATCCATATGATGAAGCAGGCTGTTCAGGAGAGTTAGCGATACGGCAAGTATACACGATGACCCAAACAAACCCCGAATGGACTTTGAAAAACTTGAGCTAGTACTTACACCATTCTCGCGCCACTCGCAATTTTCCACCTCAACCACTAAGTAATATGCCCACGCCTGCGCCGAACCCCATACGGAGGACACGTGCATCAAATGCCGACAAGCACTTGGGCTTAATCGACGCGCCGAAGAAAAAGCGCACCCCGACCGAGAAACGCGCTGATGACCAAAGGGTTACTGACTCCCGTGTTGCCAAAGAGGCAGCCGTAGAGCGAGTCATACAGCAGGTAGGGGAGTTGGAGAACGAGATGGCGAACGACCAAGTTGCGGCCATCGCACCCGCGAAACCTATGCGCCCAAAGCCGAGGCAATACGTCAAAGGTAACAAAGGTGAGTATAATCCACTTTACACTGGCATGTCATATTTACCGAATCCTCGCACACCAGGTGCTAGTATGCCCAAGGATGTCGCCGATCAAGAGGAGCCCGATGAAGACCCTATGGACGTCGATGAACTGACTACCCAACATCCGAGTCGGGAGAAAGCGGCCAGTCAACGTTTGCGCGAACGCGTTGACAAGGCTCGCGAGCTGAAGGGGAAGTCGTCTTCTCTTTGGGGTAAGCTAGGCGACCAGTCAGCACGTGCGTCTGAGAAAATGAATAACACCGAGGTACAAGAAATGTTTGTTCATCATACCTTGTCATTAGTTACTATGCTGCTACTGACCGAAGCCACCCTTTTTTTTTGCAATCTCCTGGTATCGCACGCCTCGGCCAACGATAGACGGAATCTGGATGGCAAAGTCCAAAGTTGGAGAGCGTCAGTTCCGGCCGACGACCCCAGAAAGGCACGCTCACAAGGACCGAGCGCGGTTGGCTCACGAGCCAGCCTGAGTTCCCGCCACCTCCCTCCACCATCCACCTTATCGGCTAGCACCGCCGTCAGCTCCAGAGGCATATCTGTTATCAACTCGAAACTCACCGGGGGACGACAAAGCGTATTCAACGAAGAACTGGTCGGTGGCACCTTTGGCGATGACCTAGACGACTCCGACGAACGGGCAGCTTTGAACCTCATTGCGGCAAGAACTAAGGGAAGACTCGGAAACGCGGTCTGTTTTTCGCTTCTTTTTTTTTTTCATTTCAGAATTAAAACTCACCGTTCGTAGTCCGTGCTCGCCATCTCGAACGATACGCCCCTGGAGGACACACCCGATCCGATTGTGCGCCCCCAGAAAAGAAAGTTACCCGAGCGTGACGACAACCAACTTGCGGCATCGCCTGAGACACGTGGCAAAGTGCGCCTCGTTGATGAAGATACGGAACCGACTGGCGACGACTCCGGCGTTGAGTATGGCGATATGACAGTCGAGCTAGCGAGAGGCGATGATTGGATCGAAGAGAGGCAGCCGCCTGATGTACCCCATGACGGCTACAGTTCTGAGGTTGCGAGGGGTCTCAAAAGATACAAAGAAGAGCGTGAGTTCGGGGAATATAATAAGGTACTTGAACCTCGGACTCGTTTGTTATGGAATTGACAACGGTGACCCTTCTCACAGTACCGCACAGCCGAACAGATCGCGAAGCTTAAGCTTCTCCGCACAACCGACGAAGTAAGTCTCAGATTCTAGGCCCCCTCAGTTGCCCCTCAGTCCTGTTACGGAGTTGACAACCCCCTAAATAGACAAATGTGACAGTTGATCTTGATGGTGGCGCGCCTTCGTCCAAAAAGGTCAAGACGCTACCGATCGAGGGTTCGGAGATTACTGTAACAGGAAATGCTACGTCCCCCCCGGATAACTCCACCCCCACGGAATTCCCAGCTGCATCATGGTTCAAGCAGGAGGCGTGGAGACGCAACGTCATTCCCACGCTGTGCCTCTGGGCTGCCGCACAGGCTGACGTCTGGGCTATCTCGAAGGACAAGATCGTCAACGTCTTGAAGGCCATCCTCCCCGTCGCTTTTCCACAATTTGCCCAGCTTCCGGATCGGCTTAACGTGCGGCACAGGATCGTCGCGGTGGTATGGATTTTAGTATTCGTCACTAATCAGTTAAGTACTAACAACTAAATAGGCGTATCAACGACTTTGTGATTGGCGTCACAGCATCGGATCTGCGGCGCTAGTACTCTGCGCAAGCTTTTTTTCAGAAACGGAGGAGGACAAGATGATCGAAGAAGCACAGCTCCTTTTGAAGAACCATGGCTACCTGTACGAGAATCTCGACATCGAAAAGCCTGACAAAGCCTTTCGTTTAGATTTCTTGATCACCCTTCTCGCAGAAGCTCACGTTCCCGCCGTCAAGGGTTACCTCGACGTTCCTGGCCTCGTGACATCGGCGATGAAGGACGGCGGCGAAATATCTGGGGTTTTGGGTTTCTGCGCAGCCGCGGTAAGCTTGTCGTGTCGGCTGCCTTGATGAAGGCTGAATGGCAGGTCGAGCAGATCCAACGGGGTCTCGTCCTACTGAGTAGCGGCGAGTGTCAAGTTATTGTCGACAGCAAAGGGAAGATCGAGGTGAAACTCCCAGCGACTCTCAACAAGTCGTCTGGGAAAGTCAGCTCGACATCCTATCAGTTTTCGGAGCAAAACTGGGGGGTCGTCACCAGAAAACTCACGCGTGCTGCCGTGCGTCGTGACAACACGGCCCGAAAGGCTATTATGGACCAAGCTCGAGCCCTCGCCGTCAAGTCGAACCCATCGCGAGCTGACAGTACGTTGGACGGCGATGAATCTGACGGGGAATACGGACTGATCTGTAGGACCGTTCTTTATTTATCAAACATAACTAATGTTCGTTATTGTAGAAATCCTGTCCGTTTCCGCCCATCCCCGTCTCAAGCCTGTCTCGGTTCAGTGGTCCTGCGCTTCTGCCTTGCCTCGTCGAGTGATTTTCGTTTCGCGTTTCGTCATTGCTGCCCCGACTCTTTTCTATTTCGTTTTTCTGCCCGTCTCTTTTTTACTGCCGGTAATCAATTTGTGTCCCCCGCTTGCACAGTGCTTAATAATATCCCCCCATGTTTGACAGCCGCTTACAGCCAGCTTTTAGACCACTTTTTTTTTCCCTTACCATGACCGCTTGTTTGCTTTTTAGCTTTGATTACATTTTGTGCTTGATTTTATCGGATATTCATTTTGTGTGGACTATTCCAAGTGCGTGACAAGTGTGAGTTAAGCAAATTTAAGTGAGCCGTAAGTAATGGGATCTGCTTAGACTACTTAACCACTACCTGAAAAATCATGAGCACTAAGTGTGAAATAAGCAGTTATAAGTATGAGTAAGTAATGTATGGATTTCCTGATGTCCCGCCAGCCATATTCACTAACAACGAGCCTGTGTTCCTCGCGTCACAGCAAAACTCCAGACGGCCTCAACTTGCTCGTCAGTGGTTGGGTCAATTGCGGACGGGCGTGTCCGAGTCGGGTGCCATTGTACGTCGAGTACGCCGCAAATACAAATATGTCGGAATTCCTAGTAGCTTACTTGTCATGTTTGCTTGGAAAGTCCGAGGTCGTCTCCGACAGAGGGTGATGACTGTACGGTACCTGACAAACGCCTGAGTTTGGTGTGCTCGATCTGTCTCGATGCGTGCTTCTGACAACGTGCTCCCTGATTGGCTCTCAACATCGTGGAAAAGGGAATTTGCAAGTCGACAGGCTTTGACAGGCTTTGACAGGTTATCCCAGAATAGGGACAGATTGTATCTTGGCTACGCTAGCCTGTTATGCTGTAATATGAGCCGAGTAAGGCTGACAGGCTTTGACAGGCAGTCCCAGAACAGGGTAGATTGTATCTCAGCTAGGCTATGCTGTGATACTGTAACCTCGGCTAAGTTGGGGGTTGATTTGCTGATGTGCACTGTACATGCAGGAAGTCTGTGAGGCATCAAGAGAAAATAGCGGCTCGCATTTCAATGTACTGCGCATGTCTTTGACTCAACTTGAGGATTTCTCCGTAGATGAAATGGGAAGCACAATGGAAAATTGTGCCCCAAAGTTGTGGAAACTGCTTGGGGCTTTACTGGATGCGCGTCACGGTAGTGCTGCAACTGCATTGAGTGAGGGTGCAGACCAGGATGGTGATCAGATGGTGCGGACGGAGCACGGAGATGATGAAGATATGGGATAGACACGGAGTCTTCCCGAAGAGATCTTTGGCGCGTTCACGAATTACTGAGAGACTTTCAGGGAGGTCTTTAGAGGGTGGGGACATCATGAACGCTTCCTCCGAGTCCGAGTCCGCTAGTGCCAGTCTCGCGTGCTGTGCACGTGCCGAGATCAGTTCTAATAAATAACATAAGCGAGTTGTATTTTATTTTATTCCATAGTTTTTCTCTATAACGTTGGAGGTCCGCTGCCCGGAGCAAGTCGGACCGGGTGTGGCTGATGCAGTTTACAAATGTTTCTTTCCAGCCGCTACAGGAGGGTTCGAGGAATAAAGTTGGCGGTCTTTGAAAGTGGTCACCGCCACTCGGAAAC
Source organism: Leccinum uliginosum (assembly GCA_038091455.1). NCBI lineage: Eukaryota > Fungi > Basidiomycota > Agaricomycetes > Boletales > Boletaceae > Leccinum > Leccinum uliginosum. The sequence goes on from JBBPOM010000407.1 coordinate 16,135, forward strand.
GTCCGCCACCCTAGTAGACCGACCTCGAACCCTCCTGTAGTGGTGGGTAGGAGCCTGGATAGTAATATCGCTCGTCCCAAAAACAAATTTACAAGCTTTATGTTTCAGGAACATCATTATGTAATATTGCGCGTTTGCTCTGCACTGCGTCGAGTCCTTCGAAAGGAAATTTGTGTCAAATGGTGCGCCGAGCAGCACCGTGCAGTAAGAACGCGTGCAGCGCCGGTGCATAATAATAGATGGGGGTAACGCATGCCGCAAAGTGGAAGTACTTACCACCCGGTCTGCCGTTCCTGCCGTTGTCCTGCCGGACATTTTGGACGCCACAGATCTGCGCTGCAACTGCTCGGATGCTGCGGCCCCATTGCGGGCTCTGCGTCTGCGGGAAATTTTGTCTACATGTAAATCGACCCCAAGGTTTATCAGTACAACAGTCTTCAAGCTTCAACCGTGACCAAGTTCCATTTTGCGCTGTGTCTTGTTCCCCGCTCGGATCGGACGACACCGCCATCATCCACCCATCATCAGTTTCGCCTACTATGTCCTATCCCTGGCCATCGCCGTGGATATTATTACTGTTGATTTCTCATTATAGATGTCTGTGGGTGGATGTTTCATCGTTGACGTCAATCCTTTCCACTCTTCCTCTACAATGCGATTCCTCACGATAGTCATATTTGCGGTCGCGGGCAGACTGCTTACTCTGGTCATGGCTAAACCTATACCAAACCAGGACTCGGAGGCGGGTGGAATAGCTATCCCACTCACCAGACGCTCTCCTCTTCTAAACTCCAACGGAAGCATCGATCTCGATGCAATCAGCTTACATGGTAAATTGGTCAAGGAGTGGGTGGAATGAACCCTTACATGTCCAATCCTCACGCTTTTTAGGAGGATCCTTAGGGGCCTAGAAAATTACGAAATGAACACGGGGACAATGCATCCTTTGGCTGTGAAACGGAACCAGTCCGGAATTGAAAGGCGTGGCGCTAGCCTCCCGTTGACAGTCAGTCAAGGTGATCCGCAGTGGATTGGCGAAATTTCGATTGGCACTCCTGCCAAGCCCGTGAAGGGTAAGTTCTCCTTTTATGATTCTGATATATATTGACGCTCATCCGAATTCAAGTCCAAATCGACACTGGTTCAGCGTAGGTGCTTTGTTTTAGTTTATACACTTGTCTTTGTTAAAGTCAAAGCAGCGAAATGTGGGTGCTGCAGACTGGCTGTAGAGGGATTTCCGGAAATCGCAACCTCTGGGATCCCAGTTCATCCAGATCTGCTAGGATTCGTTCGCCATTTAAGCTCGATTATAAAGATGAAACCGTTGTCAATGGTTTTTCATACGCTGATCGTGTAACCATCGCTGGATTGATAGTATGTTTTGTATTGCTTACCGGTATGACGATTGAATTCTGACGCTAACCTAGGCAGAGGCTCAGTCCTTTGGTTCTATAACTTCGTTCGTTTCTATGATAGAAAACAACGGAGAGGCGGACGGTTTAGTGGGACTGGCATTCGCTTCCATCTCGAAATATGGAGCTGATCCGCTCATTTTATCGCTTGTCAAACAAGGGAAGCTAAACAATCCAACATTTTCATTGAAACTCTCTTCTTCTGGGGCCGAGATGTACATCGGTGGAGCAAACAGTATGCTGTACAGAGGTGGCATCACTTATACAAGCGTAACACATCCTGTGAGTTGAAATGGTAGACGGACGTGGATGTTATTGACATTGACATCCAACATGTAGGGTTACTGGCAAGTGTCCATGGATGATATTCGTATTCGTGGTAATCGAATCCTCAACAATGTACCTGTTGTCTTCGACACTGGTTCCCCCTACATCTACGGAGGTTGGAACCAGGTTGCAGAATTGTACAGAAACCTCGGCGGTTCCCTCAAGGAACATGAAGGCTCGGGTTACTATTACCGTGAGTTCTGATTCCGTTTGCCAGGTACCTTGTTTTTATTGACAGCCTTGCAGTACCGTGCAACTCTTTCCCACCACTGGGCCTCACCTTCGCTGGCAGGACATTTGAAATCCCTCCCGAGGCTTTCAGACTTCATCCAATCCGGGAAGGTTCTGCCTACTGTTTCGGCGCCGTCATTGGTCAGCACCTGCATGATGGTGAGATTTCAGTGCTTATCGCTTCCTAAATCCCCGTTTTCGGTACTGGATGGAATTGTTCTAATCATATGGCCTTAGAACTGGGATTTTGGAACGTTGGGGCTGTTTTCTTGCAGGGCGTATACAGCGTGTTCAATTACGGTACTTCCCAGGTCGGGTTTGCGGACCTCGCTTGAATCATCGCAAATGTCACGGTTCCAAGTACACTGAATGTTGTTCTCTTTATGAGTTTGATCCAAGTACCCAGCACCATTGCGGGCTCTGCGGGACATCCTGTCCACAGGGAAATCGACTGTCAGATCTACTCATGTGTGCAGTAGTCTTCAAACTTCAAGCTTCAACCAAGTTCCGTTTTGTGCCGTGTCTTGCTCCCCACTCGGATCGGATGACACCGCCATCATCCACCCATCATCAGTTTCGCCTACTATGCCATCATGCGATTTGTTCCTATTCCTGATTGCCGGGGATATTGTTACTGTTTGTTTCTCGTTATAAATCTCTGTGGGTAGATGTTTCGCCGTCAATCCTTTCCACTCCTCCTCTACAGACTACAATGCGATTCCTCACGATAGCCATATTTGCGGTCGCAGGCAGACTGCTTACTCTGGTCATGGCTAAACCCATACCAAACCAGGAGGCGGGTGGAATAGCCATACCACTCACCAGACGCTCTCCTCTTCTTAACTCCAACGGAAGCATCGATCTCGATGCAATCAGCTTCCATGGTAAATTGGTCGAGGAGTGGGTGGAATGAACCCTTACATGTCCAATCCTCACGCTTTTTAGGAGGATCCTTAGGGGCCTAGACAATTACGAAATAAACACGGGGACAATGCATCCTTTCGCTGTGAAACGGAACCAGTCCGGAATTGAAAGGCGTGGCGTTAGAGTCCCGTTGACACCCAGTCAAGGTGAGCCGCAGTGGATCGGCGAAATTTCGATTGGCACTCCTGCCAAGACCGTGAAGGGTAAGTTCTCCTTTTATGATTCTGACATACATTGACGCTCATCCGTGTCCACGTCACAGTCGAAATCAACACTGGTTCAGCGTAGGTGCCTTCATTTAGTTTATACACTTTGTTCAAGTCAACGCAGCGAAATGTGGGTGCTGCAGACTGGCTGTAGAGGGATTACCGGAAATCACGACCTCTGGGATCCCAGATCATCCTCATCTGCCATGCTTTATTCGTCATTTGAAGTCGAGTATAAAGATGGAACCGTTGTCAATGGTCATTCATATGTTGATCGTGTAACCATCGCTGGATTGACCGTATGTTTTTATTGCTGACCGGTATGACCATCGAATTCTGATGCTAATCTAGGCAGATTCTCAGTCCTTTGGTTCTATAACTTCACACATCTCTCCGGTAGGAAACAATGAAGAGGCGGACGGTTTACTGGGGCTGGCATTCTCTTTCGTCTCGGGATATGGAGCTGATTCGCTCATTTTATCGCTTATCAGAGAAAGGAAGCTAACCAATCCGGCATTCTCATTGAAACTCTCTTCTTCTGGGGCCGAGATGTACATCGGTGGAGCAAACAGTATGCTGTATACAGGTGGCATCACTTTTATACGCGTAACCTATCCTGTGAGTTGAAATGGTAGATGGGCGTGGATGTTATTGACATTGACATCCGACATGTAGGGTTTCTGGCAAGTGTCCATGGATGATATTCGTGTTCATGGTAATCGAATCCTCAACAATGTGCCTGTTATTTTCGACACTGGTTCCCCCTACATCTACGGAGGTTGGGACCAGGTTGCGGAATTGTACAGACACCTTGGCGGTTCCCTCCTGGAACATGAAGGCACGGCTTACTATTCCTGTGAGTTCTGATTCCGTTTGGCAGGTGCTTCAATTGTTTTTATCGACGGCCTTCCAGTACCGTGCAACTCTTTCCCACCACTGGGCCTCACCTTCGGTGGCAAGACGTTTGAAATCCCTCCTGAGGCTTTCAGACTTAACGAAGTCGGGCCAGGTTCTTCCCGGTGTTTCGGCGCCGTCATTGGTCAACACTGGCCTGAGGGTGAGATTTCAGTGCTTATCGCTTCCTAAATCCCCATTTTCTGCAGTAGATGGAATGGTTCTAATCATATGGCCGTAGAACTAGGATATTGGAACATTGGGACTGTTTTCTTGCAGGGCGTATACAGCGTGTACGATTACGCTCATTTACTGGTCGGGTTTGCGGACCTTGCCTAGACGCGGACCATGAGTGTTTCCGGTACATTGAATCTATAACTGTTATGAGAGTTCGTGATAAAAACGACATCGTGGGTTGATGTTGTGGTTTGTTGTTTACAGTACCAGTGCGAACTTGAACTTGAAACTTGAAGCGAGTGATGATGTATGTGATCATCATGCATGTAAGGATTCCCATTAATTATTTTCATATCAAAACCTATGAATGTCTGATACTGATACTCCACAGAAGGCGTTCCAAATCGATGAAAAGATGTTATCTCCACACGCCATGATTCGGACTGGAATCCCTCATTGCAAGAGTGGATTACCAGTACAAAAACGTTCAAGTTCGACACCACCCCTTCATTTCGATCCTTCATCGATTGATTCATTATATCTCCGGGCCATCACCAGCGCGTCAGATTATTATCATAAACGCTTTTACTTCCCTCAGTGTGGGGCTTGCCCCAAGTTTGTAACTCCATCTGCGCGAATGACCAAAAGTGGAAGTGCCACCTGGTCTGCGGAGCCATTTTAGACGACACAGATCCGCGCTGCAACTGCTCGGGTGCTGCGGCCCCATTGCGGGCCCTGCGTCTGCGAGACAATTTTTCCACATTGAAATCAACTCGAAGGTTTATGTGTACAACAGTCTTCAAGTTTCAACCAAGTTCCATTTTGCGCCGTGTCTTGTTCCCCGCCGCTCGGATCAGATGACACCGCCATCATCCACTCATCATCAGTTTCGCCTACTATGCATCATGCGATTTCTTCCTATTCCTGATGGTGAATATCATTACTGAGTTGGTTTCTCATCATAAATGTCTGTGGGTGGATGTTTCATCGTCAATCCTTTCCACTCCTCGTCTACAATGCGATTCCTCCCCATAGCCATATTTGCAGTCGCGGGAAAACTGCTTACTCTGGTCACGGCTAAACCTGTACAAAACCGAGAGGCGGGTGGAATAGCCGTACCACTCACCAGACGCTCTCCTCTTCTGAACTCCAACAGAAGCATCGATCTCGATGCAATCAGCTTACATGGTAAATTGGTCGAAGAGTGGGTGGAATGAACCCTTACATATCCAATGCTCACGCTTTTTTAGGAGGATCCTTAGGGCCCTAGACAATTACGAGATAAACACGGGGACAATGCATCCTTTCGCTGTGAAACGGAACCAGTCCAAAATTGAAAGGCGTGACGTTAGTAGCCGCCTCCCGTTGACACTCGGTCAAGTTGAACCGCAGTGGATTGGCGAAATTTCGATTGGCACTCCTGCCAAGACCGTGAGGGGTAAGTTCTCATTTTATGATTCTGATATACATTGACGCTCATCAGAATCCACGTCATAGTCCAAATTAACACTGGTTCAGCGTAAGGTGCTTTCATTTATTTCATACAGTTGTCTTTGTTCAAGCCAACGCAGCGAAATGTGGGTGCTGCAGACTGGCTGTATTGGGATTACCGGAAATCGCAACCTCTGGGATCCCAGTTCATCAGCATCTGCCAGGATTCTTTCTCCATTTCAGCTCAATTATAAAGATGGAACCGTTGTCAGTGGTGTTTCATATGTTGATCGTGTAACCATCGCTGGATTGACCGTATGTTTTGTATTGCTGACCGGTATGACCATCGAATTCTGACGCTAACCTAGGCAGAGGCTCAGTCCTTTGGTTCTATAACTTCCCACCTTTCTGTGATAGAAAACAACGGAGAGGCGGATGGTTTAGTGGGACTGGCATTCCCTTACATCTCGGAATATGGAGCTGATCCGCTCATTCTATCGCTTATCAAACAAGGGAAGCTAAACAATCCGACATTTTCATTGAAACTCTCTTCTTCTGGGGCCGAGATGTACATCGGTGGAGCAAACAGTATGCTGTACAGAGGTAGCATCACTTATACAAGCGTAACACATCCTGTGAGTTGAAATGGTAGATGGACGTGGATGTTATTGACATTGGCATCCAACATGTAGGCGTTGTGGCAAGTGTCCATGGATGATATTCGTGTTCATGGTAATCGAATCCTCAACGATGTACCTGTTATCTTCGACACTGGTTCCCCCTACATCTACGGAGGTTGGGACGAGGTCGCAGAATTGTACAGGCACGTTGGCGGTTCCCTCAAGGTATATAAAGGCTCGGGTTACTATTACCGTGAGTTCTGGTTCCGTTTACCAAGTGATTTGTTTTTATCAACAGCCTTGCAGTACCGTGCAACTCTTTCCCACCACTGGGCCTCACCTTCGCTGGCAGGACATTTGAAATCCCTCCTGAGGCTTTCAGACTTCAGCCACTCTGGGAAGGTTCTGCCTACTGTTTCGGCGCCGTCATTGGTCAGCAACTGCATGATGGTGAGATTTCATGTCGCTTCCTAAATCCCCGCTTTCGGCACTAGATGGAATTGTTCTAATCATATGGCCGTAGAATTGGGATTTTGGAACATTGGAGCTGTTTTCTTGCAGGGCGTATACAGCGTGTTCAATTACGGTACTTCCCAGGTCGGGCTTGCAGACCTCGCTTGAATCATCGCGAACGTTCCAAGTACACTGAATGTTTATTTATTTATGAATTTGATCCAAGTACCCAATCCAATTGCAGGCTCTGTGGTATATTCTGTCCACACGGAAATCGACTGCCAGGTTTATGTGTGCAATAGTCTTCCAGCTTCAACCAAGTTCCGTTTTGTGCCGTGTCTTACCAGTGTTCCCCGCTCGGATCGGATGACACCGCCATCATCCACTCATCATCAGTTTCGCTTACTATGCCATCATGCGATTTGTTCCTATTTCCTGATGCGGCCGTGGATATTATTACTGTTGATTTCTCATTATAAATGTCTGGTGGATGTTTTACCGTCAATCCTTTCCACTCCTCCTCTACAATGCGATTCCTCACCATAGCCATATTTGCAGTCGCGGGCAGACTGCTTACTCTGGTCATGGCTACACCTGTACAAAACCGGGAGGCGGGTGGAATTGCCATACCACTCACCAGACGCTCTCCTCTTCTGAATTCCAACGGAAGCATAGATCTCGATGCAATCAGCTTACATGGTAAATTGGTCAAGGAGTGGGTGGAATGAACCCTTACATGTCCAATCCTCACGCTTTTTAGGAGGATCCTTAGGGGCCTAGACAATTACGAAATGAACACGGGGACAATGCATCCTTTCGCTGTGAAACGGAGCCAGTCCGGAATTGAAAGGCGTGGCGCTAGCCTCCCGTTGACAGTCAGTCAAGGTGAGCCGCAGTGGATTGGCGAAATTTCGATTGGCACTCCTGCCAAGCCCGTGAGGGGTAAGTTCTCCTTTTATGATTCTGATATACTAGTATATCGACTCGGACGCTCATCCGAATCCACGTCACAGTCCAAATCAACACTGGTTCAGCGTAGGTGCTTTCATGTATTTCATACAGTTCTCTTTGTTCAAATCAACGCAGCGAAATGTGGGTGCTGCAGACTGGCTGTAGAGGGATTACCGGAAATCGCAACCTCTGGGATCCCAGATCGTCCAGATCTGCCCAGATTGGTTCGCCATTTCAGGTTGATTATAAAGATGGAACCTTTGTCAGTGGTGTTTCATATGCTGATCATGTAACTATCGCTGGATTCACCGTAAGTATGTTTTATATTGCTTACCGACATGGTGATTGAATTCTGACGCTAACCCAGGCAGATGCTCAGTCCTTTGGTTCTGTAACTTCGTTCGATTCATTGATAGAAAACAATGGGGAGGCGGACGGTTTAGTGGGATTGGCATTCCCTTACATCTCGGAATATGGAGATGATCCGCTGCTTGTATCGCTTCTCAACCAAAGGAAGCTAACCGATTCGACATTCTCATTGAAACTCTCTTCTTCTGGGGCCGAGATGTACATTGGTGGAGCAAACAGTATGTTGTACAGAGGTAGCATCACTTATACACGCGTAACACAGCCTGTGAGTTGAAATGGTAGATGGACGTGGATGTTATTGACATTGACATCAAACATGTAGGCTTTCTGGCAGGTGTCCATGGATCATGTTCGTGTTCATGGTAATCAAATCCTCAACAATGTGCCTGTTGTTCTCGACACTGGTTCCCCGTACATCTACGGAGGTTGGGACCAGGTTGCGGAATTGTACAGACACCTTGGCGGTTCCCTCAAGGAATATGAAGACACGGGTTACTATTACCGTGAGTTCTGATTCCGTTTGGCAGGTGCTTTGTTTTTATCGACAGCCTTGCAGTACCGTGCAACTCTTTCTCACCACTGGGCCTCACCTTCGCTGGCAGGACGTTTGAAATCCCTCCGGAAGCTTTGAGACTTAATCCAATCCGGGAAGGTTCTTCCGATTGTTTCGGTGCCGTGATTGGTCAGCACATGCATGATGGTGAGATTTCAGTGCTTATCGCCTTTTCGCCACAGATGGAATTATTCTAATCACATGGCCGTAGAACTAGGATTTTGGAACGTTGGGACTGTCTTCTTGCAGGGCGTATACAGCGTGTTCGATTACACTAACTTACAGGTCGGGTTTGCGGAACTTGCCTAGAAGATCATGAGTGTTCCCAGTAGATTGTATGTACATGAATCGTTATCAGTGTTAACGATGAAAACGACATCGTGGGTTGAATCGAATGCATGCAATTGATACCGATGATATTGTGGTTTGGTATTTACACTGCGAAAGGGAGAGATGAGATGCATGTAAGCATTTCCATTATCATGTAATTATCTTCATCCAACCATCAAAACTGTGCGACGAGCCCACGCCCCGCATCAAGTCCATCTACGGCGACTACGAACAGATGTTGACGCAGCTCTTGTCCTCGTCGATTGCACGGACCAACTCGGGTGCTAGATGCGTACGACGTCTTCAAGGAAATCAAGTACCCACCAGACTCGGATGACGTCCACTACGACGATCTCTTACGTCTTCTTCTCGCGTCTCGACTCCGGTCTCGATTGATCCCCCCCCCAAGGCGCAAACGCCTACGAAGACATCGAGTGGATCAACGACCTCGTCGCCAACGTCCGGTGCATTGCCACAGACAAACCGTCCGTGGAAGTGTTTGGTAAATGAACGCACCCAGCGCTTCGCTCCCAAACGCCTCCTCACTCACATCATACATACATACACGTATCCGTGATTCAGGCATGCTTCGGCCACCAGATCGTCGCACGACGGCCGGTGGGAGATCGCCGTGGGCCCATGACGACCGTCCAACTCACCCCGCTCGGCAAAACCATTTTCGGTACAATCAGCTATCCCTTGCTTGAATATATATTTATGCCCTCGTTCAGCCACCCCCGTAGGAGATGCACAGGGACCACGTCCACGTACCCACGTACCCGCTCAACGCACACCTCCTCGACTTGACCGACCTCACCGCCAACCAAGGCATGGTCATATTCGACCCTGCAACGGCACCTACGCCAGAGAACCTCGCCTCGGACACCCCCGACATCCCACTGACATCGATTCACGTACTCACCGTCCAAAGTCACCCCGAATACACGCCCCCGATCATGTCAATGATTATAGACGCACGCGTCGGGATATTCAGCGAAGCGCTCACAAACGAACGACGGCCTTTCACGTGCAGCGGGGATACCTGGGAGACAACACCCTGACGGACTGGCTTGCGATGGCGTTGGTAAGATAGGAAAGGCAATGTGGGGCGTGCTGTCGTCTGATCAGGACCGGAAATATCCAGCGTTGACATTATGGTATCTGATTCCACAACGACCGCTTGTCAGTATGATTAGTCCATCAGACGGATGTGTTTGAACCCTTGCTACACAACGATTCAATAGATGGGCATCACCTCTATAAAGAGGCGGATCGTCATGTTTTGAATACGACGATGAGCACGAGCAGCACGAGAATGAGCATCGCGATGGTCACCGTCGAACCTAGCGATCAATGATTACTTAGCGACCACACGTGCGTCACAAAACGACAAAAAGAAACGCACCGTTTTCCCTCGCCCCGCGAGCAACACGTGTGAGCCTCCGCCGTGCGCCCGCCATGCGCGTGTCCGTCCCGTCCAGCTCCGTGTCCAACACATCCAGCAATCCCGTGTGTACCTCCAACTCGTCGTTTATCTGTAGCGATATGTGGTGTTGTCGATAGATGGACGACGAAAGGTGATCGAGGCGTGTGTCCTGGTCTGGTTTTCCCCGTGTGTGAGCAAAAAACGAAACAAGGTCTCCTCCCAAAGAACAAAAGGGGACGGCGTACCTTGTATGATATCCCGCTGCTGCAACAATATCCCGCCCTCGTCCACCGAGGGCGACAACTCGCGCGGTTCGTCCCTATATGGTTCCAACACCTCAGCATCGGGCTCTAGACTCGGCTTGCGTAGCGGTGTAGGGGGTAGCGTCGGTGAGGGTACGTCTGGTAGTGGGATGCTGTGGGACCACAACTAGGTCAAGTGATGCGAGCGACGACGAAAGATTCAAAGAAACGCTACCCGTCCAACCCAGCCTTGACAGCCTCGTCCTCGCCCAGCATACTTATAAGTCGCTCGTACTGACCCCGAAGTGCCGCAACGCCGTCATTCCCGTTCCCGAACGTTGCACTCGCATCCTGGAGAGCAATCACACCGCTGCGGAGCGTCCGCAGGTTCGCCACGATCTGAGTGAGGTGTAGCGTCGGGTGGGTCAGCTGAAGACGCTGACGTTCGAGAAGAAGTGAGAGGGTCGTCGTCGTGAGCGAGGTCAACTTGGCATACGACGAGGACGAGGACATTTTTGTGTCGTGTAAGTGAGACTGAGACAAAGCAATATCCAAAGACACGTGATCACTCTACTTTGCCCCTCCCCATGCTACTTTTTGACCGCTACTTCTCGTGTTCTTCTCGACCTCCTTTACCTGCGTCTTCGTGGCCGCAGGTAACGGCGACGCACGCAACCCGTCCAGCACACGCGCCGCGTGTTCCGAATTCCTGATGAACCACCCTGCGTACCGCCTCCCGACCGTCGACTCGGCAATGTGGATCATGTTCTGGTGACTCTCGTCAGTCCCGGCATCAACACACACACACGATCATGCACACTCACCTCGTCAATCACGAAATTCAAGTCACTAATCGACATCCATTCCCCGTCAAGTAGACTCCCTCCAGCGCCGTTCGCGCTCGACGCACCATTCTTGTCCTCGTCCCTGTCCGCTCCAGCTACGATGTTAACCCGCCCAACGCACCGCCCCGCATTCTTCATCACCATCATCCAGCTCAGCACTTCCTCCTCGTCCACCCCCG